>JARBDR010000327.1:512113-677113 GCA_029721355.1 Tegillarca granosa | reverse complement strand
AACTTTATACATTCCTTAACCTTAATGCTATGTTTACGCAATCTTTAAAAAAGTCATTAATACATGGTCATATTATTTTTCCCCATCTTTAATCAATTTGTCAATATTAATATATTGTACAAGTATATGACCTCTCCCATATTCACGCCATCTTACTCAACCTTTTTTTTGAAAAAAATATGTCTCATTAAATCATCAGATCTGTCTATGACCTTTATAAAGCTCAGCTGATCTTTTCATTATTAAGGCATTTCTTTTGTTCAATTTTTTATTATTATATACCACCATTACTCTGTGTGTGTGTGTGTGTGTGTGTGTGTGTGTGTGTGTGTGTGTGTGTGTGTGTTAGGTTTAATGAAGTTTATTTCTACGATAGTTTTGTCAGTTAAAATAATACTCACATTTAACATCAATATTCATTTCATTTGAGTTCTTTGTATCATGATAATTCCATGCTGTACATCTATATGTACCAGTATCATTACGGCTTATATTCCTCAGTGACAGAATTCTACCAATACCACGTGATGTAACTTGTCCATCTTTAGTCCATCTATAATTACAGTTCGGTTTACAGTCTGTAGTACATGTTATATCGGGTATGGTTCCTTGTTCTATTAGTGAGTAACTTGTAGTAGTTGGTGTAAATGTTACAGTTCCTGGTCCGTCTAGTGATAAAATAAATATTGATAAAACAAAATTTAACTGGTATTTGTGCTATATATCGATGCGTATTATTACCGTTTGTAGTACAGACTATATCAGAAATGCTTTCTTGTTCTGTTGATGAATAATATGAAGTAGATTGTGACATCATTACTACCACTGGTCTGTCTTAAATACACATAAACTAAAAGATAGTAAAATGTTGTTTTTAAAATATACTCAAATCTTTGCACATCATACATTTCCCTAGAAGACCTTAAATTTAAATTCTATCTTAGTAGTCATTATTCGAGCAGAAAAACATGTCTATAAAGTATATTTGTGAAATTACATTTCACGATGAAGAACATTTTTGTGAAACCGAAAGTAATTTTTGATATAGAACAATTTGACGATATCAGATATGATATATGATTGTTTCTTTTTCTAATTTCCCTCAAGTGTCATATTTTTATTGTTTTCATAAGTTTCGATAAAAAAAGAGTTAAAAAGCGTTTGTTTTCCGAACGATTCATTTTTATTGATTTGAAATGTAAAAAAAAATTGCATAGAACACATACGAGAATAATGAAACATTCTGATGAAAACCTAAAAGTATATTGAATTTTAAATACCCACATTGAACATCAACATTTATATCATTAGAGCTCTTTGTACCATGACTATTCCATGCTGTACATCTATATACACCGGTATCATTGTGGTTTATATTATTCAGTGACAGAGTACTACTAGAACCACGTGATGTAACTTGTCCATCTTTTGTCAATCTATAACTACAGTTTGGTTTACAGTTTGCAGAACATGTTATATCGGGTATGGTTCCTTGTTCTGATAGTGAGTAACTTGTAGTAGATGGTGTAAATGTTACAGTTTCTGGTCCGTCTAAAAGAAAAAAACTCTAGGAAATGTTAGTAATGTCATAAGTTTTTTTTTTTTTTTAATTTTCAAAACAATGCCACGACTATCTTGACGACAATTTTTTATACAATAAATAAAAATTGTTGACATATCGAATAAAAAATAATTGCATAGAACATAATTATTACATGGATAAGAAATTCATAACTACTAGTTTATCGTACTATAAGTATATCTGTTACAAATTAAATTGTGTCCGTGAAAAAAAACAAAACTTTTGACATATAAATTACGCTTTGCAATGCCGGCAATAGAATAAGCACTGGTTGTTACAGGCTGTGTACTCACATTTAATATCAACATTTATAACACTAGAATTCTTTGTACCATATTCATTCCATGCTGTACATCGATATAAACCGGTATCATTACAGTTTATATTCCTTAGTGACAGAATACTACCCGAGACCTGTGATGTAACTTGTCCATCTTTAGTCCATTTATAACCACAGTTTGGTTTGCAGTCTGCAGAACATGTTATATCTGGTATGGTTTCTTGTTCTTGTAGCACATAAATCGCATTAGGTGGTAAGAATGTTACTGTTCCTGGACCATCTAAGAATATCAAAATGGATTAAAAATTGTTAGGCCTAACAAAACAACTATCACACTCACAATGATGAAAAATATCTATCCAAGGGTTAAAACAGTTGAAATAAAACACAAACATTCCAGTCCTTTTCCAAATCACAATCCCAATAAACAAAGCAAAAACTTTAAAAGCTGGCAAAATTAGTTGCATCAAGGAATCGAGGCCGGATGCTCCGGAAGGGTAAGCACCTTGTGTCTAGCTAGCTACATCCGTCACGTGCAAGTCAATTTTGAGAATGAAAGGAACAAAAAACTATGGTAGGTCAAGTATAAACAGTATAAGTTTGGATACAGTGACTACATACTTATAAACATTATCATTGATAATTACAATAAGTAACATTTGTATAACAATCATTTTGGTGTTAAAGAATAAAATTCAATGAGAGCAATATAAATGTTAAATTTTGAAGTAAAATTTATTCAATTTCCCAGACACTTTGTATTTTTAAGTATTGAGATATGCATTTTGTTAAAGCTGCATTAAGTTACCTTACATTAATGCACGATCGCAAAGTCACCAATTTGTTGTTGATAATCTTAAGATGGAATCCATTTGCTCAGAAGCTTGGTCCTTAACTATTTGATCACTTTAAAACTTGCGCACTTGATGTCATGAAAAAAATTGGTTGATTGACATTTAGGCAAACTAGACTAATAAGATGTTAAGTAACTTGTCCTTCTGTCTTACAGTCTCTCCTGACTGTTTGATGCAAGTGTAAATATATATCCAAACGTATTATTTCAATGTCAAATTTGAACACTGTTAGCTATTCTTCAGTCTAATAGTGCATTTTACAAAGGTCTTAACTTCATTTTATTGCCAAATAATATCTCACAACAATTGTTCTTTGTCGTTTTATGTCCATTGTGTGAATGGCGTGTGTATGTGTATGCTTATTTCATTTACTTTTAGGTATCTATTATTTATTATGTAAATTACATCTTTGTTATCATGTCTGATGTCCTTCTATCTTAGTCTTTCCTTACTGTCTGATGTCCTTCTATCTTACAGTCTCTCCTTCTATCTTACAGTCTCTCCTTTCTGTTAGATGTCCTTCTATCTCAAAACGTGGACATTAATCAATTGTTCTTTGTCGCTATATGCCAATGTTTGAATGGTTTGTGTATGTGTATTTCATTGACGGTTATATATCTATTTATGATTATGTAAAAAATTACATCTTTGTTATAACTAATGGGTATTAGCCTAGTTCAGTATCGATATGCAAATGGTCTTGAGAACCATGAAATCTTAGGTACAAAAGTAGCTATAGCATACAATCATGAGTTCTTATCTCCACCAGTATTGCGTTTTACTAGGTTTTTTTCTCTCCAATACATTTTCCTTAGCCACAAAATCACAATTGTTAAGTTACTACTTTTAATGTTATGTGGTAATATCCTTCCTAATCCCGGTCCAACAGACAAGAAAAAGTTTTTATTTTGTCATTTAAACGCTCACAGTCTTTGTCTTAAACTCGGAAATTACAATAATCGTGAAAAATTAGACGCAATTGAGTGTATACTTTGTAATAGTTTATTATACGATCTGATAGCCGTTTCTGAAACATGGTTGCATGATAAAACTGAAGCAGATACATAGAATTATCAGTACTAAATAAATCAATCCTGTTTGGTGTTTGTTATGGTTCACCGAATCAATAAACCGAAGACTGCAATAATTTTTTGTGATTTCCAATCGAGCATTGACCTCTCTAAATCATGTAATTCTTACGCTTTATTTATAACAGGAGATTTTAATGATAGGTGTCGAAAATAGGAAGACAATCATATTAATAGTGGACTTGGAATAGGATTACGTTATCTTGTTAGAAGTTAACAATATGCACCAGGTAGTCAATCAACCAACTTGATATTCATATAAACCACTAACTTTTTCAAATCTATTAGACTTACACACAGATGGATTATCGGTAATAATTACGTCTATAGGAGTCCAACACATTTAGTAATATATAACACGTAATACCTGTTAAATTTTGATGTGCCAGATTAGCGAATTTCGGAAATTCATTCCTCATCAGTGACACTAAGACCAAAAAGTTTGATAAAAACACTAGCCAAACAGTTGAAAATAATGAACCTAAAGTTCCAAAATTATATAAATCCAAATCCAGCTAAGGAATGCTTTGCAAGAGGGAACAGACCATTGTTCATTGTATGATTGTAAATTGTAATTTTGTAAATTAAATATGAATATGACAAAGCCAATCTGTTACAAAGTTGTCTGGACTATAAAATAACCGATTTTAGTGATTTAAATGTTGCACTTTACACTACACCAGTTTCAGCTGCTTACAACATATTTGATGATATATACGAAATGGTCTGTTATTCTTATTCTTTAATTAATGAAGTATGTTGTGAATTTATCCCTCACAAAACAGTCACAATTAGTAAGACCTCTTTTAGAATATGACGATTGTATATTTGATTCATGCTACAAATACCAACCCGAAAATCTTGAAAAAAATCAAAGACGTGGTACCCTTATATGCACCAGCGCCTACAGGCTAACAATACATAATTTATTACTGTGGGAAGTTGTTTTTGAATTGCTATCCACCAGCTGTAGATGGTACCATCTTTGTTTTATTTTATGAAATTATAAACAACATTGTACCCCATTATTTAATAAATGCTTGCACCCTACGTTCCCAAAACGTAAAATAAGCCGCAAATAAAAATTTAATGCCCATTCATTCTCAAACAAAGCTTTTTTATGGTTAATTTTTACCACATTTGATAAGAGATTGGAACTTGCAGAGATTTCCAATAAACAAGCATCCTCCCTTCGCGAATTCAAATCATTGTTCAAGTCTAGTCTAAATTCTGTTAAAATGCTCTGAACATTAGAGGAAGGGAAGAAATCTGATTTGATGACATATGCCGCTCCTCATCTGCAATCCTAAAACGCCATGAAAAATGGCGCTACAGGGTATTCACCACACTTTCTAATGCATAACATCCTATCTCTCGATCAGCTTATTTGGTTCGATCAGAATTGAGAAGAAAGGAATACTAATGCCTCTTATGTGAAACAATTTTAGAAAGGATTGAAATTTGTCTATAAGGTTGCATCTGAAAATGCCAAAAAGTTAGGACAAATTTGGTTAAAAAACAGAAAAGCAGACAGAGAAAAAGTTCGAAATGTTGGATTAAAAAGGCAAAAATAATGTGGGTAATCGGTTGGATTAGGAAACCCATTTGCTCATCAGAGTTCCAAGAAGTTACATTGCAGTGTATAAGATACCACCAGAGTCGGGAAATGGCACGGTCCGTACTCTACAACAAATATTTTCATACCAATAAACACAATAGATTCGTGCTATAGTTCTAACCTATAATTCAGTAGACTACAGCTGACTGATGAGGGCAATTATGAGGAGCAAGGCTCGGTATGAAGCTGAATTATACACCAGGACAAAGGCATCAGTATACAAACAGGGTGTAGTTAAAATAATAAATATTAAACAAATGTGTTATAAAGTGTTCACCCGCGATACTTAAACTCGGAATTCCCAAAAAAGTGTTCAAAAGCATTGACCATTTTGTTTAAAATGTTATTATATCAAAGCGAATGTACTGTGAAATTGGCATAGTAGTTCATAACATTAATTATTGTAACCCAGCATGTAAAAAAAGCATTGTTGAATTTGTGCAGGATTCAATTTATTAAATCTTAAGCTGGCTCAAGACAGGAGGTGCTTTTAAAAAGATTTGCATTAATTATTGTGAACACTGTATTTATAAATATTTGAAAAAGTTAAGTTTGCATTTTTGTACTTTATAAAATCACAAATAATTTCTTGGTCAGTGAACATAATCTTTCTTCTTTTTCAAACAAATATTTAAAAAAAATTAAACTTAATCACAATTATCCTTTAAACGCACAATCCAATCGATACTGATAAGGTGTTGGCCATAGAAGGTATTTAAAGGAATCCTGATTTTATCTGTAAAAGAAAAATACCAAATTATTATTCACAATCCTTTTAAATTATTTAAGCACATATTATTATAGAAGACATAATTTTGAAGGACAAGATTATTACATTTACCTGTTAATTTGACCCATTTTTAAAATTTTGAAAACAACAATACAGATTAGTTTGAATTTTAACCTAACTTAAGATACTATTTTCTCTGCTTTATAGCCATTTACATTGTAACACAGTAAAGCATGTTTTAATTACAATATACATGTATAAAGATTTTGTGTTATTATGTAAAAAATTAGACATTGTAGTAAGTGTAAATTATTGTATGAATTATATGATTTTTTTTTTAGAATTTTGCCATTGAAACGGGCAACCAAGATAGAACAAAGAATCTTTGAAGGACAGAATTTTACTTTGCAAGATTTTTCTTAAAGATCAACTTGGATGATAATAGTGACGGTTATAACTCTGAGGACAACATTCAGATAAGGCTAAAAAGAAGGGAGATGATTAATTTTAATGAAAAAAAACAAAAAAGTATCTGTTTCCATGCTGTAGTTTGACCATGGCACAGTTGTTTGGTAATTTGCATATGGGTTCTAGTAGGCCTGGTGATTCATGTGAAGCTTTACACAGATAGAAATGAGAAACTTAATGATCCTATTTCTAAAAGGCATATCTTTGGTGTTCCAAATAAGTCAGGTGTTGGCTTAAATCATAGTTACGTTAGTCATGAGAAAGAAAATGATAAGTTTGACGGTCGTTCTTGTATGTGGAGGGATGACATAGTTCAGTTTGAACAAGTTTTTATTTGGAATAATTGTACTTACGCTGAAAAGTATCAACAACTTTGTATCTCATTAAAGGCTTAGTTGGTGATTTAAAACGTCGGAATTATTCAGAGGTTAAGCGAGTTTAGAGCAGAGGTTTAGTCCAAAGAAGAGATGTGCTGCTTATAACGGAGATTAAAACTAGAAGGCGATTAAGGGGTGAAACATCTTAGGTTTTTGGTTATGCTTTTAGACGACTTGGCAGTTTAGCTTATTCCCATATTACAATATGGTGCTATAATGGAAAATGTCATTGATAAATTTATTGAAGGTTTGGGTAACAGGGAGTTAAGCAAACACATTCAATTCAAGCATCCTTCATTAGATGAAGCAATTGCTTTTGCTATTGGATATTAAGCTTTTGGCAATGCTTATGAAGTCGGTTAAGCTTAAGTCAATTGATGATATGTCTGATAGTGTACCTTCAGTTAAGCCGCTTCGTCCTCCGAAGGTTGAATCGGGAACGCAGAGCAGCTGTTGAAAATGTTGATGTCAATGCATAATGGGATCAATGGTTAAGAAATTTCAAAAGCTGTGTAATGAGCTTAAAGATAAAAGAGCGAATATAGAAAAGTTGCACAAGGATATTCAACAAGATAAAATAAAGGTCAGGGAAACTAAGCAGGGCTACACTTGAGGCGGAGGATTAATCCCATGTAGTTGATCAGCAGTCTGGCTTTAGGCCTAATGTTACATTTTCTGCCCCATTTCAAAATCTTGTTTGTTTTCCCCATAAGGAATACGTATAGGAATTTTAATTTTTGGTTGATACTTATGCCAATGTTAGTGTGCTTTCTAAAGATATTTATTTGGATCTAGATGATGTTCAGCCTTTGCTTAAAAAGTATTTGAGAACCCTGACTACAGCAGATGGTAGTGTCATGAATACCTTGGGCATAACTCCTCTTAAGTTCGGTATAGAAGATTTTGAGTTTAATTTTGAAGTTGTTGCGTCTGACATAAATGGTTTTGATGACATTTTAGGTTTTGATTTTGTTTTGAGGAGAATGACATTACTATTAAATCTTCACTAAAACAGTAACGTATTTCTTGTCTTCTTAACATAACTTGGAAATTAATACTTGAGCTAGTTAGGATGTTTCAAATATTATAGTCCTTCCACAGTCTCAGATGCTTAGAAAAGGTTATGCAGAGGGTGATATAAATGTTAAGCGAGACGCTTTCATAGAACCTTGTAGTTCATTAAGTAATAAGGGTGTTTTGTTGGCTAGAACTTTAGTTTATTCTTGCAAGTATGACTTTGTTTTTGTCAGTAATAAACATTACAAAACAAACCTGTTAAATAAAAAAAATATTGCTTGTATTGTGTAAGTTGATTCGCTAACGGATGTAAGTGATAACTCATGTTTGAAGGGTTCTGTTGTACAGGAGCATCTTCAACATTTATTAAACAATTATTCAAAAGAACTTACTTATGAACAAAGGTCACATTTGGCTAGTTCATTAGTGGAATTTCTAGATATTTTTGTTAGTCCAGATTGGAAGTTGGATCGTACTAGTTATGTTAAGAATAACATAGATACAAGAGATGCTACGGCTTTAAAGCTTCCGCCGCGTAGGATTCTCATTTCATAGAAAGAAATAGTTGAAAAGGTGTTGGTTAAAATGTTGGACAAAGATGTCATTGAATCCAGTAAAAAACCCTTACTCAACTCCAGTCACTTTAGTTACTAAAAAAGGTTCTATACATTTCTGCATCGATTAAAGAAGGCTTAACTCTATTACTCGAAAAAATGCTTATCCTTTGCCAAGAATTGATGATTCTATAAAACACTTAGCGATGCTAAGTAGTTCAACACATTGGATTTGGCTCTGGATATTTGCAATGTGCCATAGATGAACAGGACAAAATAAAGACGGTTTTTTCACTCATTAGGTCTTTTTCCATTTCAAATGTTAGTTTTATCATTTGGTTTAGCTAATGCTCCGGTGTGTTTCAAGAGACTGATGGAGCTTGTGCTTAGGGGTTTACAGTGGCAACACTGTCTGCGTTACTTAGATGAAGTCATTGTGTTTGGCTACATTTGATGAAATGATAAACCAATTTGTGTTTGGTTTTCAGTCATTTCGGGAGTGCAAAATCAAAGTTGAAACTCAGCAAGTGTGTGTTATTTCAAACTGAGGTTTTACTTCTAGGTCACTTTGCTTTTTGCGATGGGGTGAGATGTGATCCTGCTAAGAAAGAGGCTATTTCTAATTTACCTGTTCCAACATATGTCAGCGAAGAACGTAGTTTTCTAGGCATTGCTGGTTATTATAGGAAGTTCGTTCCAGAATTTTCCACATTTGCTAAGCCGCTAGTAGACTCACAAGGAAAAACAAAGTTTTTATTTGGTCTTCTGAGTGTCAGAAGTCGTTTGAATCTTTAAAGTCTCTATAAGTTCATTTCCCTATTTTGACTTATCTTAAAGGTGTCGGAATTTTTGTTTTGCATACAGATGTAGTCTCCATGGTATTGGTGCTGTTCTATCACAAGTGCAGGATTGGGAAGAAAACGTAATAGCTTTTACTTGTCAAACACTAAGTAAAACTCAAAGCAGATATTGTGTTACTTATCGAGAGCGTTTGGTTGTTATTAATTTTGTTATACAGTTTAGGCATTATCTTTAGGGTAGAAAGTTTATCATTTAAACTGATCTCGTATCTCTTGTTCGGCTCAGAAATTTAAAAAAAAAATCCGGAGGGTAAGTTAGCAAGGAGGATTGCTTCTTTAGACACTAATGATTATTCTTCAACATCGCAGGGGTAGTAAAGATTCTATTGCTGATGCTTTTTATAGAATAACTTATGGTCTCTGTAATCGTCATGATTGTCCAAGTGGTAATTTCATTCAAAAGTATGGAAGCAAACGTAATAGCAACAATTTTCAATGAGTCCGTATTAGGTTTAGTGGATATTGCAGATTTAGCAAAATCAAAATCTGTTCCCTTTATTGCCCCACTAATGGTAGTCAAATAGATGATAATCAGTTATGTCTGAATTTTCCGCATACTCAGCCTTGTAGTATTGATTCTTATTGTGAAACTAACGATTTTGAAAATTTGGAGGTTATTGATTTTACAAACTAGTTGTCTTATTGGACGCATGATCAATGAAGGGAATCTTAACAAAATAATAATAGCATTAGAAAATTTTGACTTAAAACAAAGCTTTGATGGCAAACCAGAACGATGTAATCTTTTGAATTATTGGTTGTTGATAATGGCTTACTTTATTATAAATGGGATACTGGAGAAGGGGAGTTCTAGTGGCTGCAGGAAGAAAATCCTCTATGAATTACATAATCAACGCACTAGACACAAGGCACTCAGTTCGTCGTAGATTGTACTGGCCTGGTATGAAGTCAGATGTTAAAAAGATAGTGCAAGCCATGTCATCTTTGTGTTAGATTCGAGAGACCCAGTTCTTGATAGGTTTTCCCTTCAGCTGTCTTCTGTATGTGCTCCTTTGGACAGAATAACTTGATCTACTCGATCAAATCACTGAGTATGGCAATGCATACTTTATAGTTGTTATTTACTAATTTTCAATGTGGGTTGAATGTTATGCTGTACCCAATTATACAGCTTTATTTGTTGCTGATGAAGTAGTTGCTGATGAAGTAGTCACTGAATTGTTCTGTAGATTTGGAGTCCCTTAGCACATGCACTCTGATCACTGTTCCGTTGTTTTCAATCTTGTGTAAACATTTAGTTTAGTTGAACGATTTAATAGGACTTTTATTAAAATGCTGTCAGTTTTTGTTAATGAAAACTGTTCAAACTGGGATGTCAATTTACCATTTTTACTTCTGGCATATTTGTCTAGTGTTCATAATAGCCCGTGAATATATATCTAATATGATGGTGTTAAGCAGGAAAACTTTGTGTGTTTTAGATCTTACGGTAGACAGTCCACCTGATATCTATATAGAATCTTGTCCAGATGAATATGTCTAAAACACATGAAATGGACATAAGTTTTTTATAGAAGGCTGCTGTTCATCAGAAAAAATGTTATTATTGGTGACTGAAACCCTATACTTACAATGTAGGAAATTTTGTATGGAGACGGTATCTTTCTCAGGCGAATATTAAACTTGGTTTAGGTTGGACAGGTCTGTATTGAAAAATTATCCAGAGTTGCTTATAGGATTCAGAAACACCTACATAGTAGACCTATTACTGTTCATGTGGACCACTTAAGTCCATACTAGGGTGTTAATGTTCCTGAAAACTGGTTAAATAATGATCCAGGTGTTGTTAGTAATGACCTTGAATCTTCTCAGGAATACAAAATTGATAATATTTATGATGCCGGCGATGGAGCGAATGATTTAATACCCCCAACCCCTAAATATGTAACACCAACCTAGAACAATAGCAGGTACACAAATTAGAAAAACTGTACCTTATTCACCATCGATATAAGGTTAGCGTGATTGTCTTGTAAATATTTAAATAAATTTTTGTTGTAATATTTGTCTATTTTTGTAAATCTGTCCACGGGAAATTAAATTTTTCCAATAGTTGATAATAGTATTTCCCCTTAAATAAATAAATAAATAAATAAATAAATAATAAATAAATAAATAAATAAATAAACTAAGAGGTATTTTTTTAACATTTGGTTCACAATGTTGTGCATCAGCGTAGGAACCTCTCTCAGTTCAATTTTAAGTATTTTTTTTTGCTCATTCAGTACTTTAATTTTATGCCCATCTTCCTACTTCATTGTCAATGATTCTCATAAGATCATTATTCATTATAATAGTCTACTCAGCTAGTTGATTTAATAAAGTTTGACTATTTTCCATATCCGTAACCAGTAGCTATTTTATGTGGTAGGGCCATTGGTGGTAGTTGCTGTTGATGCTGTTCTTTTTTGGATAATAATATGTCATAGATCAAAGTTCATATTACAATTTACCAATGGCTTTATTGGAGAAAAGTTTCATGACTCTTCGCTTCATATCATCATTTTTTTTATAAAATTAAGCCAATTTCCATTGTGTCTGATCAACACTGCCTTTTCATTAATGGACATTATCAGTATCAGAAATGGAGTTGTAAATGATCACTACAACACTATCATTAATATGGTGACTTCTTCTATCCGTAAATAATAATAAAAAAGATAGTAATACACATTTATATATATATATATATATATATATATATATATATATATATATATATATATATATATGTGTGTGTGGGGGGGGACTGTAGTAAACTACAATTTTTGGCAAGCATCTTCTCGTATTCACATAGCTAGGAATATTTTGCTGGGGCGTTCCTTGAATGTAATTCGGTCATAGTCTTGCAAATTTGTTTTATTACAGGAAGGCCGACATTTTTTTCTGGATGCAACAGCGAGTGAGATGTTGCCACTAGAAGATGATTTCCGAGAGCCATGGCCTGCTGATGGTATGTCCTGCAGGGTGCCTGAGTGCACTGATAAAGGGTTTTTCAGAACCATGCAGTAAACCATTTCAGTAAACATTGGAAGAGGTACCATGATGCTGTCACAACATTATTTGACTGTCTAATATGCAATCGTATCCATGGGTATCGATGGGCCTTAACAAGACATCTAAAAAGAGAGCATCGTTTAAAAAAAAACATATGCAGCTGATACTTGTAAAGGTGGTGAGGGCAAATCCCAAATCCCAAATATATACCATCAGGGGATATATTACCGCACGAGAGAAATATTTATGTTAATGTGGAGGCAAGAGAAGCTACAAGAAGATTGAGACAGGCAGAGGTGGCTAACTTCGAACTTCTGTTTGACCATGCTGTTGCCAGACACAAAAAAGTTACGCTTGATTTGGATAAACTAGAAATGTAACAACATATTCCATTTGGAAAAAAAATAGAAAAAAGTGATCATCTGGCGTTTGCCTATTATGTGGATTAACTATATTCATTTTGTTTTCGTGGACGGTGATGTTTGTAATATCGTTTCCGAGGACTGAAATAATGTTTTCGTGGACTGTGATGTTTAAGAGAATTCTGATAGTGTGTGTGTGTGTGTGTGTGGGGGGGTGCATGAGGTGGAAAATGCGACCAAACGGACAATACACATCAAACAACTGCAGACTCGTTTTCAAAGTGCAGTCCACACTCGGGACAGCATTTTGAATTTTGTTAAAATGTGTTTGTCATGAGTTTTCTAGTTAAAAAAAACAAAATATTGAATGTCTCAATTTCCAACCAAAAATATTTTGTGTGTCCGCGCTATACACTTTTTAATCTGACCCGTGAAAAGCCGTTCTGTCATTCCTTGCAAAACAATCCACTGCGCATGTCTGGTCTGATGCAATATTTCAGCAAAAGAGAACTTCGTCTTTGGGACGATTTAACCTGATAACGGGCTTATATACATGGATGATTAATGATGGAACATTGGGTAAGTGTTGAATTGCTTAAAAACTTTTGATTTATCATGAATTAAGGCTTGGACATGTACTAAACGGTTTCTAACCTTCAATTGTTGTTTTTTTAAAGCCCCCCCCCCCCGCCAAATCCGAACCATTCGAGACATTTTGACAGAAAATTGTGTTCATAGCGGGAATAAATCAAGATGTCTGTTTGTTTTTTTTTTCTATTTTACGTTTTTTGTGTTCTTGAGTTGAAACAAAACTATGATTGCCATATTGAATATATTTCGGGATATCAATTTTGTTGCCTTTATTTTAACTTCCTACATTCTTTGGAGAACCCTATGGTAGCTCATTTGGTGCTTGCTTCGTATCGGAAGGTCGGTGTTCGAACCGCGGCTGGGTCAGACCACGACCATATTTGAAAGTATGTTCTGATTGTATTTTCGTCAAGCACTCAGAATTTAGAAATGAAAGTTACTGGTCCTTCGGAGGAGACCTTAAAAATTGATGCCCTGTGTTATCCTCGAGGGTTAAAAAAATTACCATTTCACTTATAGCTTGTGACATTTTGGTATAAGTTAAATATTCGTGACTGGGATGTAAAACTCCATTAAATCAAATTAAATCCATTTTCTGGAGAACTGACGTGCAGTTACAGTACAGCTCGGGTGGATACATGAATTTCTATTTGCCGCGGTGGATAAGGTTAGAGGGGATTAAATTTTCACCATGACCCACCACAGTCCACCGCACATCAAGAGAAAAAGATTAAGAATATTTCTGCTGTTTTGGAATAACTACTTTTTTTTAAGTTGAAATAATGCATTATAAAGTAGCATGCGTTAATGAACTGCATCAAAAAAGGACATGTTCATAAACACATTCAAAAGTAGCACTTTAAACTGGTGATAAAAATACAAAGATTATGAACGTGTTTTTTCTACCAATTTTATTATTTTCAGTGAAGAGCTTGAATATAATACAATAAATAGAAAATTTTCGAAAATTAAAATGTAAGTTATCAATGAAAAAATTATTCTTAATATACACGTACAACAAATTTTTAACTTGGTTATTTAGTGCTTGCAGTCATAACGATCTTGCAATTCAGTCAGAGTAGTTTTTGCAGTCCTTACATGATGATACATGTATTTAGATTATTTTATTTAACTTCAAAATTAAAAAAAAAAATAAAATGAAATAAAAATTTAAAAAAATTTTGAGGACAGTTAAATTAGTTCCTCTTCCTCTCATAAAAATAGATTTGCAGTCTCTTCACTCAACTAAGTTTCCGGGTTAATCTTGTAGATACCTACCTACATGCCTCACGACTGACATGAAGTTTCTAGATTAAAATTCATGTGGCTTTAGAAGCCTTGGATTTGTATTTCAATAGATAAAAATAACAAAGCTATTTCAATTTAATTATTTTTATATTTTATTGTATACCCAATCTAACGTTTTTTTTTTAAAAAAAATCAAGCACCAATGCATCTTGGTGAAGCCTTAAACAAATACTTAGGTCTGATAATGGTTTGCAAATTTCAATTACACGTTTAATCCTCAAAACTGATCGTCACGGTGGACGATCCGGTGGACTTATTGTACTATAAGATATCCAGCGGCATAAAAAAGGGTACCACAATTCGCGTTGGATAAAAAATTTAAACCAACATCCACTGGGAATTCTACTGCTAAGAATTTTAAAAACCGCGGCTGGTGATAATTCACATATCCACTTGAAATGTACTGTATATACGTAGTCTTAAAAAATTGTTTTGTTGAGATTTAACAGCTATAATTCACAGTTTTGTATAATGACTTTAAACCTATCCTAGCCTTTCAGTTTTGAGGCAAATGTCACTTAACAAATAAAATGGGGACAAATCTACTAGTTTTCCATCTAATAAAACCTGTAAATCAATTATAGGTTCCTTAATGTTAAGTTCCCTTCATGTTTTTAACATTTGGTACAATAATATCCCTCAGGTAAAATATCTGTGATTTAGCAATTACAACAACAAAAAAGTCCTTTCAACAGTATTTGTATTTTTTTAAATTTTTTTAAATTTATTTATTTATTATTTATTAAACCATTTAAATGTAAAACAATCAGTAAAACATTCCCCCAACTATTCTTTAATGCATTCATTTGAATTTGAAAAGTTTAGATTGCACATTTGGCAAGTGTGTGTTTAGGCATTCACACACGTGACTGTTAGTAAGATGAAGAAGGGACATTGACACAATGTCATGTGTTTGAAAGGAGGGGGGAGGGGTAGTAGCTGGGCTTATTCATATATGATGGCAAATGCACAGGAATAGAAGGCAAAACAAAATGTGCCTTCAGTACATCACGCATCAAATATAAAAATATATATATTGAGACGAGGGCTCCACAAATGCCGGTAAGGTCAATCATTGGTTGGCAAAGGGTACATCAACTATATAAACTGGATCGATCAGGTGCGTGTATGGCTGAGTTTGTATATTCTAGTAGAAACAATGTGAACAGATCAAGCCACTAGTAACTAATAATTACCTTGTACAAGGTAACTACCTGTGAATAGGAAAGTTGGGGTCCTGACTTTGAACAGCATGTTCCATCTTTCAGATTCTTTGCATTTTGCAATTCTTAAAATGTACAAACTGAGCATGATAAAAAAGTATTATATTGAATTTGATTGAAACAAAATTCCAACATAATCCACAAATAATGCAACGCATGACAAATATAAAACTTTATAAGTAATTTTAACTGAAGACAATTACAAATTAGAAATGGCATCTTGGTGCACCTCAAATTTTAGAAGTTATTGATAAAATCACATTATTTACTTGTTAACAAAATGGCGTCCTTAATGTGTATTTACTTAAAGAATCATGATTTTTGACCAACAAACTCTTTAGAAAATAATATTAAATGAAGGAAACAACACAGAAGGTAATTTTCACTTGTATTTCATTTAAAAATTTACATTATAATCGATATATGTGTAGATATCGCTATTAATAATGTCTTAAAATACTCATGTTTTGAGTTACCCACCTTTGATACATCTCATCATTTGTGATAATACTTTAACATCAATGAAATAACAATATAGATTGCATATTCGGTTGCCATAAATGAACAGAACCATTCAAAAACTTCCATAAATTTGGGTAGAGGACAAATCTGGTTTGACATTTAGAATCCTGAGGTTCATACATTTTATAAAATTCTGCATTTTTTGAGGTAAAAACTATATTTAAAGGGTATATTGATGATTTAATTTTGAAGGGCTGTATGGTAAGATGCATATGGAGCCTTAATTTGTTACCATACTAGCGTCTGGTCTTTTTCTAGTCGGCTCAATGACAATATAGTCATGTGGTTTCGATATTAGCTACTTTTTGTTGAGCCTGGCATCGCCATAAGGCGAGACTTAGGTATTACTTTTCCATCGGTGTATGGGCGATTGCGTGTCAAAATGTAATAGTTCATGTTAAAGTCAAAAACTAACCAGGCGAGACATTTTATTCCATGGAATTCTTGTTTGATACAAGTGTATTAAACTTGATTTAGAATCCATTTGTGAATGTGTAAAATGTTCAAGTCATCAAATTCTGTATGAGTTTAATATCAACTTAGATGAATAAATATGGTAATTATCTAAATTAAGTAAATATGCTTTTTAATTTCAAGTTGCTGCTAAGTATATTTAAGAGATTTTGGATCCAATGGTTAGCCGACAATGGAAGGCAATGGAAAATGTGTCACATAAATTACAACTTTTGAAATATTTTGCAGTTTTTAGCTCAACTGGCTAAAGCCAGATGAGCTTATGGCATGGTGCATGCGGGCGTCCGTCCGTTAACAGCAAAAACTCTGAAACTACTGGGCTAATTTAAACAAAACTCAGCAGGAATGATCCCTAGAGGGAGTAGATGAAAATTTTTACAATCAGTTTCCATGGCAACCAAAAGTAGGTCACAGCAACCTAGAATGCAAAAAACCTGAAATAAGCTTCTTCTCTGAAACCATAGGTTATATGTCAAATCTGATGTGATATTTGGCTTCTGGACACCCTTAAACGTATAGGTTGTACATTTCGTGAAATTCCGTCAAAAACTAGGTTACACGTTTTAGCATTTTTCTGTCATTCTTTGTAAAAAAAAGTGCAAATAAGGCTTATAATGGGATATCAAATTTGAAAATCTTCTCTGAAACCATGAAGCCTTAAGCTTTCATATTTGGCAGTTAATTCAGCTTGAGCCCCTTTACCAAGTTTGTACAAATGGTGACCAGGTCCATTTTTGGCCCCACCCCAGGGGTCCATATACATGTATCTGCATATGTATGTAAATGTATTATTTGGCAGTTAACATCAGCTCAAATTCCTTTACCAGGTTTTTGTAAATGGTGGCCCCTGGGTAATTTTTTGTCCCACCCCAGGGGCCCATATATCTACATATGCAAATATTGGAAATCAAATTTAAAAATCTTCTTCTCAGAAACTGTAAGGCCCAAAGCTTTCATATTTGGCATTTATCATCAGCTAAAGTCTCTTTACCAGGTCTGTACAAATAAAGGTCCCCGGGCCATTTTTGGCCCCACCACGGGCCCACATATGTACAAATGCATATATTGGAAATCAAATTTAAAAATCTTCTGCTCTGAAATTGTATGGCCTAAAGCTTTCATATTTGGTATTTAACATCAGCTCAAGTCCCTTTACCAAGTTTGTACAAATGGTAACCCCTAGGCCATTTTGGCCCCACCCAGGGGCCCCTATTTTGTCTTCATATGCATATATTGGAAATCAAATTTAAAAATCTTCTTCTATGAAACTGTAAGGCTTAAAGCTTTTATAATCAGCTCAAGTCCCTTTACCAGGTTTGTAAAAATAAAGGCCCCAAGGCCATTTTTGGTCCCACCGAGGGGCCCATATATCTACATATACTTATATGGGAAGTCAAATTTAAAAATCTTCTTCTCTGAAACTGTAAGGCCTACAGCTTTTATATTTAGCATTTAACGTCAGCTCAGGTCCCTGTACAGAGTTTATATAAATGGAGGCACAAGAACCATTTTCGTCAGTTGAGCTCCACAGGCCCTTTTGGGCCTCTTGTTAAACCAACCTGTTGAAAAATATAAATCAATTTCAGATTTAAATGCGAAGATGTTTGTTTCACTTGAATCTGCTTCGATTAATTAAATATTAAATATTTTCTTAATTTCAGGTTATGGAGTGTTTGTAACTTAATTTTTTCAGAAGAATGATTTTCTGTTAGAATATGTTGGTAACAGAATTGAGACATTGGAGACAGAGAAGAAAATCGAAAAAGATAAATCATTTATTTACACTTCAAAATACAATGAGAAATATCGTTGGTAAAGTATAAATAATTTAAAGAACATTTTTTTATCTTTATTGTCTATATCTATATTTATTTTATCTTTATTAAAACAATTCTAAGTAGAAATAGAATGGTGATGACGTTTACCTGTTTTTACTATGTTTTCCCCTAGCAACCTGGAAGATCAGAAAATTATTTAAGTAGAATATATATACTTATAACTTTAAAGAAAACATTTTGACAATTTTTTAATAGTATAAAGATATATATTTTACAGTCGCATGTCTTAAATTTTAGATTGAGTGGCATTTTGTTTTTGTCCTGTCAATCTGTCTATCTTTAACATTAAACCTACATGTAATTTTTCACTATAGCAAAATGAGACCTTGTTTTTCTGTTTCAGGAACACATCTATGTTTGTTATATATATAATTTAGGATTGACACATCAAAAACAAGTCATCTTGGATGTTTTGTAAATGATGCTGCAAGAAAGTCACCAGAATGTTATAGCACAATGAAACTAAAAGAATTCAGTGGATATCCAAGGCTCTGTTTATATGTATGAGAGAAATTTCAAAGCATGAAGAGCTCAGATATGATTATGGCAATGAAAATAATAATATGCCCTGGAGAAATATGGTAAGTTTTTATGCATTTATAAAACATTATTATGTCCCCCAAATTTTGTTGTCTTATTTTGCTGCATCATATTGACTTAAAGAGTTGAGTTGATTAATGGTGTTTAACATACCAGTCAAGAATATTTCACTTATTTCGAGACGTTGTCAGCTATCGGCCAAAGTGCAGAAATGTTGCCTGTGCGTTGCGCTGATGGCATTTTACAGCAGGGTTCGTTATCATGCCGCACCTGCCATGACATGGAACCTCGATTATTTTAAGTTCACATCCGAAAGAACCATGACTTTAATTTTGCAATGCCAAGTGCTTGGTGACAGTCACTACCCACTTTCAAGTCTTGGGTCAGACCCGGCCTGGGTTTGAACCAACGATCTTCCACTGTACGAAGCGAGCACTCTACCAACTGAGCTGCCACAGTGGTTATTTCGTTAAATACTTTTAATATCAAAGTAAATGAACAAAGGAGGCTAACAATGCAAAAAAAAAAAAAAAAAAAAAAAAAAAAAAAAAATTGAACAAATGCATAATTCTGCCATTTTCTGTTATCATAGATGCCAAAGAATGGCTTCCATTCTTTTAGTTCATAATGAAAATAATTTTGTTTTTAACGTTTTCTTTCAGATTTACATGGCGCAATAGACATTGATGTTAAAATTTATATTGCTATAAATCAAGACAGTGATGCAGACATAGATAAACTAAGTGATTGTAAGTACATTTAAAAACTATTTGATAGCTATTTCGCATAAAGTGGGAGGGTCCATATGGTCTGATTTTATGCCAGTTAAGTTGAAGTTGATTTTCTGCGACAATGTATTATAAGATATAAAGGACAAATTATGCCCACCACAAAACCACAATATACTAATACACCATTCTACCACTTCTAGTTTCACATATCCCCATATGGAACTAGGATGGTAATTTAATGCCCCCTCCCCCAAGCTCCCACATGTTAAAACCAGTACAGAATTAAGTCACTTATAACAATTTCACATACATGCTGATATTGAAGAAACTAGTGTAGACATAATAAACAAAGTGGCAGTAAGTACTTTGATTAACTGTCTATTGCTATTGTAGTTGTAGTTCAATATTTGAATGCTAAATTTGGTACTTTATATTAAAAATAAAATAAAGTTTGTGAGGCTGATAAAGATTAACATCTTGTGGATAAATTAATTGGCTAGATATACACCATACTTTTTTGTATAACACACATGTGTTAATTTGTTTTCTCTATTTATTTGTTTTGAAGATTTAATAACCTATGCAAGTTTAATACCTGTAGTATGATTTTGATGCCCCACCCCAGTAAACTGAATTGAAAAATGTTATGTAGGACTCTACATGTCTGCTTGTCTGCCCTTGTGAATTTTGTCTAGGCTACAAATCATTGCTTAGAAGAACAAAATAATACTTCAGACAAATGCTCTACATGGTAAAAAGAACCAAGGTAATATCTTCAAAGGTCAAGGCTGTATGATTTACATTGTTTTTTGGAAATGTGACTCACCCAAACACATTGCTGCTTCAGAGGATTTTCATAAAACTGGATATACATGCAAATGATCTCAAGTATCCAAAGGTGTGAAATAATTTAAAACATAGTATCAATTTCAATTTCCTTGAGGGTGGATGTTTATAAGATATTTGGTTCATGACTAAATGCTGCTTTTCTGGTATATTTTTGACAATGCTAGTTATTGATATTTTCAGCAGAAGCATCTGCTTTTGAATCAATCAATGGCCCATGGGGATGAATGCAAAAAGATGAACAACAATAAGTTGAAGAAAACATGTCAGTGGTAAGTTGCGTAGGTTACAATAATGAATTAATGGAGTTTGTTTTACAGAAAGTCAACATGTTATTTATAATTTCAATTATCTTAAATTTTGAAATGTACTTCAAAGTTCGATAAATGATTAGTCTTAAATTTTGCTTTAAATGAGTTGATAATCAGAAAAAAAGGATGTCAGTATCAGTAATAAACCTAACTGATTTTTAATTGACCATGTTTGTTAATTTTAATTTCTGTTATTTTGAGATTTGTTTAAAAATGCTTTAAATAAAGGACTTAAGTACAATAATTTTTTGTAGTATTCACTAGGATAAACCACAGGAAGAGCTTTGTGTAGAAGTGTCTGTTCCTGAACCTGTTCCCAACATATAGACAAAACAAACTGAGCATGAAATGCTAACGTAAGTACACTTAAGCCATAACTGATTTAATGCCCTTGTCAAAAGTGATTTTATTGAACATTTACACTGTATAAGAAATGATTAAAATCTAACAAATTTTGAATTCTAATTGACAGAATTATATAATTTTATTTTATATTCAACAATGCCAAAAAGGAGTAATTGCAAGGTACAGAAAGAATTGTCTAATTTTGAAATCATCTGCTTTAAAACAACTTAATAAATATATAAAAATGCAGACTTTTGTCGAATTTTACAACTTGTGCAATATTACTGAAAAATGATTTTACTAATGAGTATCCCAGGAAGTAGGTAGGTCTGTATATATGAGCATACAAATCCAGAAAAAGTAATTGCAGGCAGGTACATTATAATAAGTTAATGGAACGATAAGTAGCATATGCCAGACTTTCTGAATGATATTGTACTTTAGAAGTATATAGTATTATTAAAATAATAGATCTTGTTAATTAGACAATTTCTGCACAACAGTAAAAGAAATAAGGCTTCAGAAAATTAAATATCAACTTTTTGTAGGACTTTAGATGTGAGGACTGTGAAGATGCAATAGTAAGAGTTTTATTGTAAGCAATGTTTGATTGTGAAAGGCGTATCTGGCATTGTCCTTTGTCGACCATGTTCAGATGTACTTCATAAAGGTGCAACAAGAAAATTTCATGTTTGAGAAGGTATGTAGTATCAACAATGAAAAATCACAGGTGATTTGTTTTTAATATATACCATTAGTCTTTGTAACCAGGAACAGCAATCATCAAATGGGTCAATTGTAATCATCACCATTGCAAAGGCTTTGTTAAAATAATAATGCCATAGTTCTGATTTATATTCATATAATTTACATGTAAATTTTAAGAACAGTGTATAAATAGGCTTTCAAAATACTTATAAAACACTTGCGTTCCAAAATATAATGTTTATTGGGTGAAAACTACAAGTAATATGATTAAAAGAAAAAATTGCCCCATTAATACTGATGTGACATACAACAACATTGATCCAGTTAACCAGCCAATTGTGTGTTTGAAATAATAGTGTGGATATAAGTATTTGAGAAAAGACAAATTTCATCATCTAGTTAATTAATTGTTTTAGAAGTGTTACCAAAATTTTATGTATACATTTAGCATGAGGGGTAGATAGAAATCACTGACTGTCTACATGTATGTAAAATTGTATGAGCTGTTTATCAAACACATACAAACATCAGATGAAATATCACATACTACATTTAGATATGGTCGCAAAGGGGCCCCGGTGGCCGAGTGGTCTAAAGTGCACGGTTACGGGTCACAGCGCCTCTCATCTCCTGGGTTCAAATCCCACTCCAGACAGATCCTACTGTGAAAAAGTTTGTCAGTTGGCTTGCTGAAGGTTGGTGGTTTTCTCCAGCCACTTCGGTTTTCTCCACCATCCCAGAACTGACCGCCTCCAAATAAGTGAAAGAATATTGACTGGAGCTTAAAACGCCATTACTCCACTCAGTTACAAAGTCAAATCTTAGTTGTAGGCTGGTTTGATCTCAAGGGACAACAGTAAAGCTAAATTTATGTATCAAACTTTGCAGGATCCAGAATATTTTTAATTAACTACTTAGTAATCTGTAATTTAACTCATTTAGCCTACCAAAATGGCATCTTTTAATGTAGCTGCAGATATAATTGATTATAAAAATGGTGGTAAGGTGATGATTATTATGAATTATTGTGAAAATTTCTTAATTTTTATGATGAAAATGTAAAAGTTGTATACATTCCTAGGGACCTCTGTGGTTGATAGTCTAAAGTTGTGCTAACAGATCACAGCCCCTCTCACCGCCTGGGTTGGAATCCCACACTGGACAGATCCTAATGTAAGAAAGCTTGTCAGTTGGCTTGCCAAAGGTCGGTGGTTTTCTCATGGCGCTCCAGTTTCCTCCACCATCCCAGAACTGACCTTGAAATAAGTGAAAGAATCTTGACTGGAGTGTAAAACAACTCCACTCCATATGTTAAACATGAGCTTTCATTTTTATATAAACTATAACATGTTACAAATTATTGATGTTAGAATACAAGTCACTGTCTAAGAATGTAAAATCATGTTTATATAAACATTTTAATTTTGAGAATTACTTGAGAAAGGATTCATGAAATAATGATATGTTTTATTTTCTTTGCAGATGTTAAAAGTAGTAGCAAAATGGTAACACTCATGGATTATACTTTTGAGGAGGAAGAATTAAATGATGAGGAATTAAATTACCAAGACATTTAGAACAAAAGCATTACATTGAAATAGAAAGTCGAAAAGAATTAGCATTTCCAAAAAAGTGGAAAAAAGACAAAAAGCGTTGTTGGAAATACAGAATCTTGTTGATTATAATCACAATTGCAGATCATTATCAAAAGGCAGTGGAGTTTATTCTGATACCAAAATATGTCGCATAGAAAAGTGGACAAACATATCACATAGCAAACTATATTCCCTGTGAATTTTGTCTAGCACTGTACAAGAAGAAAGAATCGTTGAAACATGAGAAGCATTGTCCCAAGACATCTACTAATGAATAAATTGGAAGTTAGAAACAATCCAGTGAGTGCTGGGAGGATGCTCTTACAATCAAAGTCAACAGAGTTTAACACAGACATTTTGAATAATATGAAAGAAGATTATGATGATATAAAAGAAACAGTTTTGTCAGATAATTCAATAATATGTTTTGATGAAAGGTTGTATAAATATCACGGTCATAATCAACATCATCTCCATTACATTTCCAACAGACTTAGGGAACTTGGACGGTTAAAGATATGTGTTAGAAATAATGATTAAAATGTATCCTCAATAGATGAATGTTTACATCCACTTAACTTTGACTTACTGATACAGTCTGTTAAAAAGTTGTTGGATATTCTGCTGAGGATGGCAAATCAAATACCAAGTTTACCATTAAAATAGTGTCTATCAACTAGGGAAAGTGATAAAGGTTTTGTATGCAATTAATTCTGGAAGTGTGTTGGATAATGCGGGGAAATATTTTGAAGAATTTGAATTTAGCAATGAAGGTAATTAAAATCTAGTTTTATGTATATACATGTACATCAAGTTACAAAAATTATTGCTACTTAGGGATGACCTTGGAAATATTATTATCCCAGTAATGGGCAAGGTGGCCTGGTTTTTGCTGTGGTTGTAGAAATTTGATGAAGCTGACATTATCAATGATTGAATCATACCATTTAAATCAGTTTCATCATGCTTTCAGATTGCCTTTTCAAGTCTAACCCTTTCCTTTTTGGGGGCATAGAAAATTTGCTTTGTATGGAATGTGTATTTATGATGATAACAATCATGGTTCATTATGTTAGCTTAATCTTGGACACAAAAGATCTTGTAAATATTGGAGCCGGAATTTATTCTACATTTTTTTATGCTTAGTTGCAGTTAAAGAAAATCTAGTCTTTTCTCTCACATTCTGAAGAGGGACTTCACACTTACAGATCATAGTGCCTTTCACTGCTTAAGCACTTGGCAGATCCTAGTGTGAGGAAATTTGTGAATTTGCTTGCCAAAGGTACATGGTTTACTTAGGACACTCCAGTTTCCTCCACTACTGTACCAGGACTGACTGCCTTGATATAAGTGAAAGAATCTTGCCTTGAGTGTAAAAAAATCTTTAACCCACTTCTATTGTGAAGCTTTTATCATAAGATTTATTGTTTTGTATTGCACTCCAGATACTCTACAATATGAACCCCTTGATGAAGAGGTTGATAGCAGTCATGAAACTGATGATGAGGAGGAGTTTATTCCTGAAATTAAACCTAAAGACAAAAGAAGTTATAAAGGTACTTCCTTAGTTTTCCTAAATAGGTTCAAAATTCTAATCTTAAATGTCCCACAGAAGTTTAGGTAAACTTGCCCTTTCTGTAAAGGATATGCGTGTAATTTCTCAAAAACTTAATAATTTGAAATGCAGTTCCATTGCATTACAACTTTCATACATGGTAAAGGGGTAAAAAGTTCTGGAAAAATCTTATGGTTCAACATATAGGAAAAGAATTGTTGTTTAAAATTGCTTCGGTACAATTTATCAAATTTATATAAAATATCTATTCTCTTATGGCCTGACCTTAGATATTCCAACAGAATTCTGCAGAGGTTAGTTCTCGGCTTCTGACAGGCTGCATGTTTATTTTATGTGTTATCCATGAACATCCCATGATATTCAGGGGCTGGGTGACCAAGTGCTCTAAAGCTTTCTCTGCCTATGTTCAAATCTCACTTGGCAGAAAAATTATAGCATGAGAAAGTTTGTCAGTTCATTTTCTGAAGGAAAATAGATTTCTCTGGACACTCCTGTTTCCTCCACTATCCGTGAACTGAGTGCCTTGATATAACTAAATGAAATAATCTTGCCTGGTGTGTAAAACTCGTTATTTCACTTCATTCATATGATTTATGCTTATCAATTGATATCACCTTTACAACCTGTAGCAGCAGTCTATTTTAGCTCACATGAGCACATATTCATATTGATCAGTCTCCGCTGCTGTGTGTTATACATTACATTGTTAACACACAATCAAAAGGCCACAACTTTTTAATTGATTCTTTTGACAACCAGGTCAAGGATTCTTATATTTGCTGCAGCCAAGAAACATAGTATGCAGCTACAAATAATCTTCTCTGATGAATATGCTTGAAAAGATTCAGAGCCTTCAGATGATTTGTTTGTTTTTGAGGATTTCCTGATTTATTCTTTCAACATGGTGGTTTCTATCTTGCTTTAAGGCTGAATTTAGACTATAAAGAAGTACTTGTATATGCTTAAAAAGACACTTTCATAATTTTATATTGCCTTAGTTTCAATACATATTATTTATTATAGTAAATTCAAAAGCTATACCATGGACAACAGAAGAGATTAAAGCTGTTGAAAGGAGGTTGCACAAATTCTTACAACTTCGAAAAACACCTGGCAAAAAAGATCGTGAAGAAGCAACATCAAAGGAAAAAGTACTAAATAACAGAAGTTGGGAGAAAATTCAACATTACATCAGAAACAGAACTATAAAACTATCCAGTGCCTTTATGTAGAAACCATTATCATATAAGAGTCAATTAAGCACTTCATGACACCGTGAAAAATGATAACAATTTAATGAAAGAACAATTTGATGAACTGTATGAAACTGTATGGCATTTTGTTATTTTCTTTCCTTGTTTATCCTTATAAATAAAATACATGTAATGATGTATTTATCAACCAAGTACAGTAAAACCTGTGTTTATAGACACCCAAAGAAACTGAGCAAACGTGGACTTAATAGACTGTTGGACTTAATATTATTCAGATTATTCAGAAATGATAATTAACAACAAGAATTCCATGGAATAAGATCTCTCGCTTGGTTAGCATTTTTGGAGTAGAAAACACTTTTTTCTCTCCTGCATATTTTGCATAAATTCAATCAAGACTTGTACAGTCTAGACACATAAATGTCCAACTACATTTACAACTTAAATACACTGCCTAAGACACTGAAAAATTTTTTTAAAACAAACGTTATAAATTGAAATGAATAATTCCTTTCTTTGATATCTAAGGATTCTATGAATATTTATGGAGTGGGTATACTTAGTAATCAGTTTTAGGTTAAAGGACATCTTGGTTAAGTAATGATTGTGAAACCGGGACTTGCTATTCATTCTCTCCACATTCACTGAATTTAACGTTTTTGATAAAGTGAAAGAACCTTATATGTGGTTCAAAACATTACTTCAATTGAAGCTGAAGGTTGAGAGTTGTATGTTTGATTATTGTTTCTGTGCCAAAACGCACAACTGCCATGAAGAGATTTTATGAAACGTGTATTTTGATACCTGTTTCCAAGATTTCATTTTTCATAATGTCCCGAAGCAGGAAATATAAAAATGTAGCTGAATAGAAACCAAAGCAACTATAGAACGAAAAAAAAGATAAGAACCACGGATTTTTCAAAATACCAATATCCAGAGTTATGGTAAGATGACTCATGTAGGTTATAGAATAATAACAGTTCTTAATAGTTGAACTTGCTTGGTAGCAAGTCGTCAGTTCATGTAAGCTAGGAGATTCGTTTCCGTGAGGTTTAGGTTCAAAGCTCGACGGTTTATTGAAGACTAATGGGAAAATATGTAACTAGTTTATCCTTACTACATTTTGTCGCTAGAATCTAAGTCAACTCAGGATCACTATGTTGTTTCTAGAACACAAACTGTCTGAAAAATCGATATGAGACAATTTGATGTTAAGAACGTTATGAAAATTCATCTTTTTTGAAATAGTATTGACTTTCTTGTATTTTGCCCTCTATTCAACTAAGCAAATTCGGGGAGTTTGGCTTTGAACATAAGATATTCGAGTGAAGTAACTGTAACCTCGTTATTTATTAAAATTCGCACGATTAAATGGTATACATTGTTGATGATTGTCCGTAATGGTATTATTTTTGTGTTGTTTTTGCTATAATGTTCGATAACAAAACGTACTGCATGATACTGTAGGACGTAGAAATAACTTTTTGTATACGCATCAGCATGATCAAATGACTTCCCTGTAAAAAACAACGACGTCAAAGATAGTAATAAAATCACTATTATTTTTTAGAAATGATCTTGGTGATGCAGTCGCTTGAACAAGCACTGAGGGCTCCAGTGTTACAGGGGATGGATAACCTTTTATTGAATTTTTTATGAAGTTATAATTTTAAAGTTTAATAAAAACAAAAATATCGCAAATAATTTTATGCAGCATATATGTGATAATTAAATCACACTGTTGTCAGAATGCTTTACGTTTGCAATGAGCTCAGGGCGATGCATATTGTGTAGTGAGGAGGTTTATAGCGTGCCACTACAACCGTGACGCAGTATATCAGTTTTAACACATCTCTTCTGAAGGAACCTTGGTCTGATTGTCACGGATTCAAATTCCTACTCATATATTTGAAACCATCAGAGTAAGTGATTCCAAAATTTTAAGCAAAGAGCTCAGAATGCGTTCTCAAAGTCGTTTACAGGCAAGACACCCCAAAAGAGAAACCCACTGCTATTTGGATCCCTGCCAAGGGAAAGCCAGTAGTATACATGGTCGCTCATTTATTGTATGTTAAAGAATCATACGATTGTTCAAACATCTCTTATGCAGAACTTCTTCAATGTATGGTACTGAGGCAATTCAATGCGATTTGTTCTTGTACAACGTGGGCATAGTGCAGCTTTAAGGCGTCTTTACTTCACCATGCGTTAACATTGAAGTCCATATTTTACTCTATGTATACAAGGTCCCCGTTTTACTTTGTAAATGAAGTCCACATTTTACAGTGTGTAAACAAAGTCTCCGTTTTACTCTATGTAAACGAAGTGCTGATTTTACTGAGTGTAAAAACGTCCTCATTTTACCGTGTGTAAACGAAGTCCTCATTTTATCGTGAGTAAATAACATACGTATACGTAGAAATATTCGCTGTGTATTAATGTTCGCTATTTTCGCTGTCGCTTATCAACTGCGAAAATAAATCCACCGTGAAATTTTATATCCTTGTCAGATGCTAGTGTTAAAGCACCGCGTGGCCACGAATGTTTATACAAGCGAAAATGCTCTCCATACCAGTGAATATTTCTACGTATACAGTAAGTCCCCATTTTAATGTGTGTAAACAAAGTCCTCACTTTACTGTGTGTAAATAAAGTCCTCTACTGTGTGTAAACGAAGTCCTCACTTTACTGTGTGTAAACGAAGTCCTCACTTTACCGTGTGTAAACGAGGACCGCATATTGTGTGTAAAAATCTTATGGATAAAAGTTTTACTATGGCCACAGAAAATTGGGCACGGCATTTAGACCTCCCAGAGAGCCATATATTGAAATTTCAGCCTCCTGGTTCATCTTTAAATATGGGTCTGCATTTTGGGGGCGTACAGGCTTTGGTCCTCATTTTCCACCTCATGTGTGTGTGTGTGTGTGTGTGTGTGTGTGTGTGTGTGTGTGAACTCTTATTGACATTATCATTGTTATTATTTTCAGCATTTTTATGAACATATATATGATAAACTTTTATTCTTATGACTTTTGAATAAATGCTTTTATTTTGATATCATATATACATGTACATGTATTTTGAATGTTATGAATTTTATTTTAATACAAAATTTACAATTCTTGACTTTTTATAATTTGACTCACTTACATTAATGGCGGAATTTGTTAAATTTGTTCTTAGGAGGGAGAAGTGTCACGGCGACTTTTTTTATATTCTCGTGATAGCGGCAACTTGTATAAAACGGTCAGTTGTCTATAATGGCCATATCTTATTCCCCCGATGAATTTTGTTCTTTATGTTACCTTTATATAGCGGTTACTGTCTATGCGGCCAGCGGCTACCATCTTTCTGCCCGAAGCTTCAACAAAACTGTCTATAACGGCCATTTGCAATGTAAACGAAAATCTGTCCGTTTCAGGAAATTTCCGGAACCAGTCGGCATAAAACAAAAATTCCCATGCACTACTGTTTATAATTATCTAAGCGGCCATATTAGGTAAAACTTGCATCCCGATAAGACATTGACTTTAGAACAGCAAGAACATGACACAGATAATTACTGCCCTGATCACTAAACCATATATAACAACTTCCTTTGAAATCTGTATTAGCAAGCGTATGGGTCTAAAGTGACCGAATTATGTTGGTACAGGTGTAAGGAAGCATGATAAGAATAACACCCCTTTACCTTGCCCAAAAAAAAGAAGAGATATAGATCATTTAGACATATTAATGTTACCAGGCCGGCGTGGTGCAGACAATTTGTAAATTCTTAAAAAGAACGGTTCAGATAATAGTTTTTGATGTTCCTTGATAGAGCTTGTCTAAAAAAGCCACCTGTCTATAAAGACCACTTTGACAACGTCACTGAATGGTCTTTATAGACAGGTTTCACTGTACATGTTTTAACTCAGCGTCTGCAACAGCAATTACACTATTCCTGTCGCGCCCAGTATCCGTTTCACTTATATTCATTATCGATGCAGTCAATTCCAGCTGTCATCACTTAATTTAAATTTAATTAGCTTCATTTTACATTACATTTGTTGTTGTGCTGTAATACATATTTTCATTGGTTTAAATTTGTTATTTTGTTCTTTTATCCATTTAGAGTCAGAATTTTGTTACACACCTAAACCAATTTCTAAATGCGTGTTTTTTAATTCATGCAATTATAATTACAAACTGCGCGTGATGTCCGATTTTATTGTGTTTTGATTGGTCGATGTATTCTGTATGACGTCATTTTTTGACAACTTATTTTCGTATAACTTTGCACTTTTGCCGAACTACTTTCGGTGTTTTCCGCTGTATGTTTACAATGGCGACACACAAACAGCAAAGTAGGTCAACACTCGCGGTATTCTAAAAAAGATTTAAAATGATTAAACAATAAAAGAATTTAAAATATACCATCCGTATTTCACAATAATATGAAAAAATAAGTTAATAATAGTAATATGCAACTACTGTAAAAATGACCTTAAATTTGCTGAAAAACAAAATCCGTCTGTAACTTACTGCTGGCTAGCATAGCTGCTTACGGTGAACAAATTTGACAATTTTTTGTTAGATGCTTCGCCATTCCTCAAAGCAATAGATGTGCCATCCTATGATGCCCTTCTTGTGTAAAATCCCAACTGTTTACTTGCAACCATGTCGGTTTTCGGCAAACTTTTTTTAGTAACTGACATGGGTATCAAGTCATTTCGGCACCAAGTCAATTTAGTACCACTATAATCAGTTATTTCGGCACCAATTGAAATTCAATTCGGCACCGACTACGATTGAATTCGACACCAAAAAGAAAAAAAGAAAAAAAAAAGAAAGAAAAAAAAGAAAAAAAAGAAAGAAAGATAAAAGATTAAATTCGGCACCAGAAAAATATTTATGATTTGTTTCAAAAAATTATTTTTGGTTTTCATGTTTGTGTACAGATTTAATATTTATTTATTTTTTTTTTTAAATTAGTAAGTTTGATTACTTCTTTTAATAAGATGCTAATTTTACAGTTATCCTAAATATTATGTCACAGATCACTAGACCATGTATAATCATCATACAACCTCCTTTGAAGTCGGGTATCACAGGCGGCAGAAAGCAAGCGATATAGGTCTGAAAAAACCTTATTATGTTGGTACAGGTATTAGGAAGTTTGATAAGAATTTCTTTTTGAAGTGTGCGGATCAGGGCTTGTTGAACATAGAAATACAACATAAGCTAAATATGATGATGATGATGATGATAATTGTTTTAGTTGTTGATTGCGATCTACTGTGGTTTTAGCTAATTTTTCGAATGACCTATTGCCGGTGCGAAATTGACTCGGTACCGAAATGACTTGGTGCCTAAATAACGACATGGTGACGTCACGTTTATGTATTTTTCGACATTGACAGTTACAATTTACACATTTTTTTTAAATGATGTAACAACATTTAAAATTCGTAATAAAAAGGATCACAGTGTCTTTCACCGCCTAGGTTTGAATCCCACTCGGGACAGATCCTAGTGTGAAAAAGTTTGTCAGTTCGCTTGCCGAAGGTCGGTGGTTTTCTCCAGACACTCCGGTTTCCTCCACCAACCCAGAACTGACCGCCTCGAAATAAGTGAAAGAATCTTGACTGGGGCGTTAAACACCATTACTCCACTCCTTTCTTGTAATAAAAAAATCAAACCTTGTTAAATCACAGTGTCCTCTTATTATTAATCAAAAATTGTTCGTTGACCTACTTTGCGTTATGTCGTACGTACAGTAGAACTTCGATATCTCGAATACCACGGATAACTCGAAGTCTTTATTTTGTCCCGATCGGTTTTCTATATTAATTATATGAAACAACTTCGATAACTCAAACTTCTATAATTTGAATACCCCCGATAACTCGAAGTAAAAATTTGGCCTGTAAAATAAAAAATCTATTAAAATTAACTTCAAAAACTGGAATTTTTTCTAACAATGTATGAACAATGGCCCGTTTCATAAAACGATCAGAGAAATCCGGATCTCACAGAACTTCGAATCTATCCGCAGATGCGACAGAATTCACACGGACAGCACTCACTAGGACAACCCAGGAGGACAAACGAATGATTTTCATTCATGGAACATAAACAGACATGACTCTCTCGACAAAACATGTACTAATGAAAGAGAACGTGGTTCTTTTTCTTTACAATCCCCCGACAAGTGTAAAGTTCTCTCCTTAAACGTTTGGGGATTAAAAAGACGACTTCAATACCCGGAATTCCAAAGTTTGATTTCGAATTATGATATTTTATGCTTTACAGAGATTAAAACTGACGACTGTGATAACATTGAATTCGATGGTTATGTTTTTAAATCCAAAAATAGACGGAAATGTTGTTCTATACGTTCAGGTGGTATCGTTCTGGGATTCAAGGAACATTTATTAGGACTGTATAATTCCTCTGGATACTGAATGTAAATATGTATATTGGTTTATTCTTAAAGGTAAGCTATTTAGTTTTGCTAATGACATATTATTTGGTATTGTGTATATTCCACCAGAGGGCTCACAGTATAGCTCACCTGATGCTTTTAGTGAAATCGAGGCTGAATACCTGAATATGTCATGTGAATATAAGTATATATGTTTAAATGGTGATTTTAACAGTAGAGTCTCTAACTTTGATGATTTTTTACCCGATGATGAATTATCTGATATTGAATTGAATATTTTTGGCTATAAATAATTGCGATAAGTTAAGTCAACTTAACGCTGTGAATTTACAAAAAAATAGAATAAGCAAGGACGGGAAGAAAAATAATTTTGGTAATTACTTTTTGGATTTTTGTAAATGTAACAATTTATTTTTTCTTAACGGGCGTATTGGACAGGATAAGGATATTGGCAATTTTACAACAGTTAAATCAACAATAATTGATTATTTTGTAGGCTCAATCGAATTTTTAAAAACTGTTAATGATTTTTATATCGATGATTATTGTAAATTATTTTCAGATGTACATTGTCCATTATCATGTGAATTGATTTTTGATTGGGAGCGTTTGGATGTAATTAACGAAAAAATCATGCTGCAGATGTTATTATTAAACAATGGGATAAAAATAAAACTAACGAATTTTGTGAAAATTTTGATTTTTTACAACTTGAGGAAATTAATGATCTATTAGATAATGAGGGAAACACTGTAGATATGAATTTTGTAAATAATATTTTTTCACAAGCAGTTGATGTTATTACTGGTGCAGCTAAGAAAACATTTGGTACTTTTTTACCTAACAATAATAATAATAATAATAATAATAATAAAAGAAATGTATTTGATAAGAAAGAATGGTTTGATTCTGATTGTTTTAAAGCACGCAAAAATTTTCGTAAATCACAAAGATTGTTTAAAAAATATAAGTCTGATGTATTTAGACAGGAAATGCGTAAAGAGGAAAAGAAATATAAACATGTATTAGATAAAAGTATTAAAAAACACAGGTTACTGTTACAAAAAAAGTTAAAGAAACTTAGGTCCTCAGATCCAAAAACTTACTGGAAATTACTGAATAAATCATGTAAAACTAAGAATGGTTATAATGTTGATATACAAGATTTTTATAACCATTTTAAAGACATTAATATGTCTACAGATGATGCTGTGAATAGAGATCATAATGATTTTTTAAGTTTTGATAATAGGTTAAATGATGTCATTACTGATGATGAAATACTTAAATGTGTTAAGTTGCTTAAAAATAATAAGGCTCCAGGTATAGATGGTATTGTAAATGAATATATTATATCTTCGATTAATCTAATGTTACCTGTTTATAACAAGCTTTTTAACCTTGTTTTTAACTCGGGGAGAGTACCCGAAGTCTGGACAGTTAGGCAATATTGTACCGATTTATAAGAATAAAGGTAGTGTAAATGATGTAAACAACTACAGACCTATTACACTGTTAAGATCTCTTTGAAAACATTTCACGTCTATTTTAGGTAACAGACTGAATACTTTTGCTGATGAATATGAACTTTTACACGAAAATCAGTCAGGCTTCCGTCATGGCTATTCAACACTTGATAATATCTTTGTACTTTACAATTTATTTGAAATTCTTCACACTTACAGAAAGAAACTTTTTTGTGCTTTTATCGATTTTCAGTCAGCTTTTGACAAGGTATGGAGAAATGGGCTGTGGCAAAAATTAATCAAATATCATATTTCTGGTAAATGTCTTAGATTTATAGTTAATATGTACAATAATACAAAGTCTAGAATATGTATGAATGGTTTTTACTCAGATTTTTTTCCATGTAATACTGGAGTCAGACAAGGAGAAAATTCGTCTCCTTTTTTATTTGCGTTATATTTAAACGATCTTGAAGATTTTTTATCAACAAATAATATCGTAGGTCTTGCAACAATATCTAATAAATTTGAAAGTGAAATTGGTGTGTACTTAAAAATGTTTTTATTACTTTATGCAGACGACACTGTGCTTATGTCTGAAAATAAGGAAGATCTGCAATATCAACTAGACTGTTTTTCACATTATTGTAAACAATGGAAACTTAATGTTAATGTGTCAAAAACAAAGATTCTTGTTTTCTCTAAGGGTAGACTATCACAATTTTTACTTTTTAAATTTTATGGTATAAAACTTGAAATTGTTAAACATTTTAAATATTTAGGTGTATTTTTCAGTAAATCTGGTTCCTTTATTTATACAAAAAAAAATATTTATCAAGTAAAGCTACACAGGCTATGTATGCTGTTATATAAAAAGCTCGTTTACTTAATTTGTCTATTGAGTGCCAGCTTGATCTGTTTGATAAAACTGTTTTACCAATTTTACTATATGGATGTGAGATATGGGGAATTGAAAATTTTGATATCTTCGAAAGAGTACATCTGAAATTTTGTAGACTTATTTTGAATGTTAAAAAATCAACACCGAATTTTATTGTATATGGTGAATTAGGGAGGTATCCAATCAGTATTCATGTTAAAACAAGAATTATAAGCTTTTGGACTAGTATATTGACAGGTAAAGATACAAAATACTCATTTTTAATCTACAAATTAGTTCATGGATATTTTTGTAAAGGTGTTACACTTAAATGGATTGGTTACCTAAAATCAATTTTTGAAGAATGTGGTATGGTTGATATATGGTTTTCTCATACTTTTGTTAATAAGACTTGGCTGGTAACCGCTGTCAAACAAAGGTTATGTGACCAATATATCCAAAAATGGAATAGTGATATTAACAACTTATCAAAAGGTATATCATATCGTTTATTTGATAATGATTTTAAACTACAGTTTTATCTAATATCTGCTATCTCAAACAAAAATAAAATAATTTTAAGTAAATATAGAAGTATAAACAATAGATTACCAATAGAAACAGGCCGGTGGCATAATATTCAGAAAGAAAATAGAATTTGTAATTTGTGTAATACGGATATTGAGGATGAATACCATTATATTATGGATTGTAAAATGTTAACTGAGGTTAGAAAAATATATATTCCTTCATATTATAGACATCGTCCAAATGTTTTGAAATATCATTCTCTTTTTTCTTCTAGAAAGTTATCTGTTCTAAACAATTTATGTAAATTTATAAGTATTATAAACGAGAGGGTCGTCTCTCCTGGTTGAATTTGTTGAATTTGCATTTTTTTTGTATCAACTCACGTATGCTATTATTATGTTATTTATATTATATGCTATGATATATTCTCTATGTTGTAAATTTACAATGTGAGAAATAAAAAACTTGAACTTGAACTTGCACTGCTATTTGCAGACGATACTGTTTTGTTCAGTAAAACTAAGGAGGGACTTCAACTGTTGCTAAACAACTTGCATAATTATTGTAATAAATTTGATATAACAGTTAATACATCTAAAACCAAAATTGTTATTTTTCAGAAGGGAAAACCACCAAATACTAAAATTGACTTCTTATATGGTAATACAGTTATAGATATAGTCAAAAACTATGTTTATCTTGGTGTTACATTTTTTATAATGGAATGTTTAAATTGAATGAGTCAAAGCTTGTTGGTCAGGGTTCACGGTCTTTACATAATTTATATAATGTTCTATCTGATGTTGAAATCAATGTCGAAAAAAAAAGTTTCTTATTTGATACTTTAGTTAAGTCTGTTTTATGTTATGCATCAGAAGTATGGGGGTTTAATGATGTGTTAATATAGAAAAAGTACATTTAAATTTTTGTAAAACTATTCTTAATGTTAAGAAGTCAACTATTAATTCTGTTGTATATGGTGAACTAGGCAGAAAGCCGCTTATATATTATAGATATGAAAGTATACTCAAATATTGGTTAAAAATTATCCAGGATAAAAATTCTTTAATATATTATATATATAAAATACTTCTACATGATGCAGAAAATGGTAATAACTATAATGGTATGAATTGGGCCAGTAATGTTAAAAGGTAATTATGTAATCTAGGTTTTGTAAATTTTTGGTACAGTCAAGATTATTTTATACCTGAATATAATATAATTAAACAAAGACTGCATGATCAATATCAGCAAACTTGGATATCATCTACTAGAGGCTATTCAAAGTTAAATTTTTATAATTTATACAAATGTGTTTTTGAATTTGAAAATTACCTATCAGTTATTAAGGATTCTAAATATCGTACAGCACTCACACGTCTCCGACTTTGTTCTCACAATTTAGCAATAGAAATGGGTAGATATACTGGTCTATGTAAAGCAAGTAGAATATGTAAATGTTGCTGTATGAATATCACTTTTTACTCGTATGTCCCGCTTATAGAAATTTAAGATTAAAATTTTTTAATAAGTACTTTTGTCATTGGCCAAATATATATAAGTTTACTTTACTTATATCATGTCGTCTCAGTAACAAAAATATTATAAATCTATCAAAATTCATATATTTTGCGTTTAAACATCGGGAAAAATTGTTAAAAAATTATTAAAAAATGTATAAATTGCCAAATGTTCATTAATGTAATGAGTTACTTGTAAAATATATTATAATATATAATAATATATATCTTATAATATATTTATATCTTAATTTAATATGTGGTATATGACTAATGTAATCAATTATAATAACAGTATTAATAATACTCTTACATGGGTATGATATTGTACTACTACTATATAATAACTTTTCGGTCCTTCCGACCTGATTATTATTCATATTATTTCGACTATTATAATGTCTTGCCATGTGACATATGCATGTAATTGTTTATATGCTATAAGTATTATTTGTATACTTCATGCAAATAAAGTTATTATTATTAATCATAAATGCCGCCGTGGATAACCTTTGACTGAAATTCTCCAAGCTTAATTAAAACGACTTACCACGTTTTACTCACGACTGTATTAAAATTTTAAATGACTTAATGCACTGCTTTATAATTTCATTAACTTTCTGTTCTTATTTCTAACGAATGTAAAAAATAAGCAGTTTGATAAACATGTATATATATCTGATTTCTGATTTCGTTGTTCGTATATATCGTGATTTTAAAATAAAATAATACGTTTCGCACGTTTTTACCGTCAATATCAATTCTTTAATAAATTATTTATTATATTTCTTTAAAAAGTATCTTTTACTTCTTTTTACATTCGAGTACAGGTACCCCGGTAACTGTTTAAAACATCAAGATTTCTGTAGTGGAAAACATATATTAAGGTGACACCATACTCGTACATCATCCTTCAACTTCGATAACTCGAAAACCCCGATAACTCGAAGTCCCCAGTGAAATCCCGAGCACTTCGAGTTATCGAAGTTCTACTGTAATAGATGTTACCTCTTTTGGCGGCAATCCAAGTATGTCACAGCCAACGTAAACAATGTCATATTGAATCAATGCGCCACTGTACACAAAATTGTTCGATGTTTAGATACTTATATCGAACATTTTAATAAAGAGACAACGTTTGTAATTATAAGCATTAGTTTTCAATTTCTGCAAAGTTTTTGAAGTATAACACGACGATGACGGATATTTAGTATAAAATCGCTTCCCCACGCTACGCAGTTTTACACAATTTGTAATAATTTTCACCCCGATAACAACGTAAAATGTGAAATTCAATTCTTAAATATCAAAATATACTTACATAAAGGGTATACTGTAAAAACATCGCTGGTTTTGGAAGTCAACCCTCTTTGTTCTGATGCAGTGCATGTAATGTTCATACCCTCGTCATTGCTTTTCATGTTTTTTATTGATAATGTTGAACCATTGATGAAATACCTTAAATTCGTTGAAACATTGACACCATTCACATTCCAATTAAATATCATCGAAAGATTGTGGTTTTGAGGGACAGTCGTTGATTGAACCTTACAGTTAAGAACCAAATTCATATTTACTATAGGTTTTAATATCACCTCAATATTTGGTTTGCTTGGTATACCTGTTTTAAAAAGTAAAGTTTAATTGTAGATAATGCACTAAGTATAAATATAGGAAGACTAGGCAGATTCACTATTTGGATGTTGAAAATTTTGAGGAAACATTTTATCCAACTATAATTTAATAGATGTATCGTAATTTATTCACCTAAAGTTTTCGTTATAATCTGGTTCTTTTAATTTTATCGTTAATTTATAAGCAATTAAAATCAAAGTACTGAAAGTACTGAAATTCTCGAAAAACGAAATACAAATGAATATTTGATTGTATGTGAATTTTGTGCTCTGTTCAAGATTATGTCATGTACAGTTGACAGTCTTTGTAGGTGTCGTGGTAGATATGCTCATTTTGCAGTGCAATGAAAGACATCAGTGAGGCATGTTGTGTGCAATGTTTATTTGCTATAATACTAATTTCCTCATTAAATGACCAAATACAAGTCTGCAGATCAAGTAACATAAATTATTTAAATAACCATGCATCTCCAAATGATCATATCATAAACAGTGCAGCATTATATGGCCATATCATAATCCATGTTACAATAAATAGTCATATCATAAACTTTATTAGATTTCATAAACCAAGTGGCATAAATATACCATTCCATAAACGATGTGTTTAAAAAGACTATATCATAAACAATGTGGCATTTAATTATCATTTCCAAAACCGTGTGTCACTTAATGACCATATCATAAACCACTAGGTATTAATTGACCATATAATAAAACATGTGACACTAAATGCCCATAAAACATGTGACACTAAATGCCCATATTCCAAACCACGTGACCATAAATGACCATTTCATAAACCATGTACACTAAATGACCAATCATAAATCATGTGACACCTCATGGCCATATTATAATAATCATACAAACCATGTGACTCAAAATCACTATATCATTATCAATGTTACTCAAATTGATCATATCAACAACCTTGTGGCAATAAATGGCCATATCATAAACCATCTGACTGTAACTGACCATATCATACACCATCAGACAACAAATGGCCGTATCATAAACCATCTGAATGTAACTGACCATATCATAAACCATGTGAGAAAAATTGTTATATCATATATGATTATATGTTATGGCACTATTTGACCATACCATAAATCATATACCCAAAATGATCTTATATCAGAGTGATCGCCATATCAATCCCTACAATATTCCAATATACATGCCAATACAAAAAGTTGATAGTTTCCAAGATAATAAACAATTTCAGCCTTTTATTGCATCTATGACCTTGACCTTTAAACGTATGACCTTTAGTCATATATCAAAATGATCGCAATGTCAATAACTACAATATTTTAATATATATGCCTATGCAAAAAGTTAACATTTTTCAAGATAATTAACAATTTGAGTCTTCTTGTGCATCTATGACCTTGACCTTTGAACGTAAGACCTTGAATCTTATATCAGTATTATCGCCCTATCAAATCCTTCAATATTCTAATACACATGTCAATACAAAAATTTAATAGTTTCCAAGATAATAAACAATTTCAGTCTTTTAATGCATCTATGACCTTGACCTTTAAACGTAAGACCTTGAATCATACATCAGAATGATCGCCCTATCAAATCCTACAATATTCCAATATATCTGCTAATGAAAAACGTTAATAGTTTTCAAGCTTTTTTTATAAGCAAAAAAAAAATAATAATGACATTTCAGGGGCAAGAACTCCTACATGCATTATCATATAGTTACGAAACTTTGTATCTTTTTTAAATTTTGTCATGCTGAACATGTTAACAATGATTTGATATTATATATCTCTTAAAATTTTGAAGGTCATGACCTTGAACTTTGACCTTGACCCATTTTGAAGATTATTTCAAAAACGTCATAAACTGAAAACCCCATGCCAATATTTCTTCAAATAGTCAAGTTATAACAATTTAAAGCCATTTTACGAAAATTTAAAAATTAAACGCAAAAACGCATAACCAATTTTTGTACCGAATTTCACGAAATGAACAAACTTTAAGCTTAAGACCCTAGATATGCCAAATATCACATCAGATTTTTTCTCCCATGATTGTTTTCGGAGAAAAAGATTTTTTAAACATATTTTTGCATCCCTAGGTCACCATGACCTAGTTTTTGTAGCAATGGCAACGCCACGAACGAATCTGAATCGCACACAACCAGATATGCTTTTGGCCAAGTCTCATTGAAATCTGTCCAGTACTTTTGGAGAAGAAGTCGAAAATGTGTGTTAACGACGCACGCATGCAAGCACGCACACACGCACATACGCTCCGCTATGCCATAAACTCACATAACGTATGGTCAGGTGAGCTAAAAACCATGTGGTATACAATGGTCATATAATTTACCAAATGACCATATCTAGCGTGTGAGAAAAATGATTATATCATATATGTTATGGCACTATTTGACCATACCATAAATCTTGTACTCAAAATGACTATATTACTCATGTGACTCAAAAAGAACATAGTTTTAACAATGTGAATCAAAATGATAATTAAAAACCATGTGATATACCATGGCCATTTAATTGACCATGTTACTCAAAATTACTAAACCATAAGCCATATGACCAAAATAATCATATTAAAACAATGCGACTAAAATTAACAGATAAAAACCATGTGGGGCAAAAGAGACCATATTATAAAACATGTGACTAAACCTGACAATATCAATAACCGTGTTTCAAAATGGCCATAAAATAAACCATGTGTCTCAAATTAACCATAACATAAACTATGTGACTCAAAATAGCAATATCATAAACCATGTGGCTGAAAATGACCCTATCATGAACTGCGTAACCTAAAATGACCATATCATGAATCATGTCACACAAAACTATCATATTATAAACCACATAACTCAAATGGTCATATCATCAACCATATGGCTCTAAATGACCTTATCATATTTAGTATGTGGCACTTAATCACCATATCATAACTTTTTAACTCAAAAATGTCATATAATAAACCATGTGGTACTAAATGACCATATTGAAACCACGTGACACCAAATGACAATAATATAAACCATGTTGCACTTAATGACCATATCATAAACCTGGTGGCCCAGAATGGCCATATCATGAACCACGTCACATAAAATGATCATATTATAAACCATGTGGCTCAAAGTGTCATATCAAAAACCATGTTTCACTGAATGACCATATCATTAAACATGCTGCTTTAAATGGCTATATCATACACCCTGTGGCACTAAATGACCAGATTGTAAAACAAATGACTCAAAAATGTCATAATCATGCAGAATAAATGACTATATTATAAACCACATGACACCAAATGACAATAAAATAAACCACTTAATGACTAAATATAAACCATATGACACAAAATGTCAAATCATAACCACGTGACTAACAAATTTCATATGATAAATCATGTTTCACTGAATGACCATATTATTAACCATGCTTCTTTAAATGACCCTATCATAAACCATGTGGCACTAAATGACATTACTGTAAACCACATGATACTACATGACAATTATGTAAACCATATGACACTAAATGACAATAATATAAACCATATTGCACTAAATGACCACATCATTACCCTTGTGGCACTAAATAACCATATCATAAATTGGTTGACTCAAAATGGCCATATCAAAATCATGTGACTCAAAATGACCATATAGCACAAACTATGTTTCAGTGAATGATTATATCATTAGCCATGTGGCACTTTATGACCAAATCATAAACCATGTGACACTACATGACCATATCGTAAACCACATGACACTAAATGCCCACATTATAATTCATATGACACTCAATGACAATAATATAAACAATGTTGCACTAAATGACCATATTATAAACCATGTGACACTAAATGACCATATCATAACCATCTGCACTAAATAACCATATCATAAACCAAAATGACACTAAATGACAATAATATACACCAAAAATGTTATATCATAAACTATGACCATATTGTAAACCACATGACACTAAATGACCATATCATAAACCACATGAAACTAAATGACAATAATATAAACCATGTTGCACTAAATGACCATATCATAAACTATGTGACACTAAATGACCATATCAAAACCATGTGGCTCAAAATGTCATATCATAAACCAAATGACACTAAATGACGATAATATAAACCTTGTTGCACGTAAAGCTGTATTAAGTTTTCCAAAGAAAAAATTAAAACGGTCCTAATCTAATTAATGATGTTCCTAATGAACAATGTTACATTTGGTTCAACGATAAAAGTTCGAATAAATACAGAAATTACAGTATTTACCCAGCGAGATACAGCATGTGGGATCTAAAATTAGAACATGGTTACGTCATCAAAACCCGGGTCATTTAAACACAACTTTTAAAACGGTAAATACGATAAATTAAACACAGAACTTCGTTGAATTTGTCATTTGTTTCTTTGTTAGGGATACATAACACAATTTCAAATACATCTGGATATTAATGAAGAGCAATTTATGCAATCCGTCATGTTTCATTTTCGATTCTAGGGTTTTCCGTACATCCGTGTGCATGCTCCAAGCTCATAATTACCATCGTAAAACACTGACCAACCGGTCAGATTAATCCGTTTATTTACAGCTTAAAGAAATGAAAATTTAGAAAATGAATGTCACGGATCGTGGTTAGAAGATATGTATTTTTTAAAAAAATATATTTTTAGAAAATCAAAAAAAAATTCAGAAATTGATAAACTTTATGCTGATTTAACGACCAAATCATTAACTATTAGACACTTAATGACCATATCATAAACTATGTGACACTAAATGATCATATCATAACCATTTTGACAAAATAAACATATCATAAACCACATGACACTAAATGGCAATAATATAAACGAAAATGTTTAATCATAAACTATGACCATATCGTAAACAAAATGACACTAAATGACCATATCATAAACCACATGAAACTAAATGACAATAAATTAAACCATGTTGTACTAAATGACCACATCATTACCCACGTGGCACTAAATGACCATATCATAAACTGTGTGGCTCAAAATGGTCATACAAGTCACGTGACTTAAAATGACCAAATAGCAAAAACCATGTTTCACTGAAAAACCATATCATAAACCATGTGGCATCAAATTGCTATAATTTGGCGCAACATTTTACCCATCTAGAGTAAAAGTATTTATATCGGACGATGTTTCACTGCATGTAAACAAATACGACAACCAGTAAATTGATGGCGTTAGAACGTTAACTCGTTTAATTTTATTGTATGTACTTCATTTGAAAACAAGTTACAATAGTGACACATGGTCTTACCCCCCTGTTAGTCATAATTAAACAACTGATGATGTTTTTGTGTGACTGAAAACGGGAGAAATGTTTTCTCGATTAACAGAATTAATTTACAGATAGATTACATGGATATCGTTAAGAACAAGTTATATAAAACTCAATTCTGTGGAGATGGGCTTTTGCATGTGGCACTGACATATGACAGGAATCTATTTAAAGATGCCTTATAAAACACAAGTGCCATTTGTACACTCATGTCCAAAACCGGAAGTCAACAAATCGTTGGTTACATTGATTTCATGTTTAACTTCCTAACCATTTTATAAGAAACATATTATTTAAGCCTCATATTTATAATATTTTTGTTTCATACATTCGTATATTTTTGTCATATTTACAAACGTAAAGGTGATGTTAGTTTGCACCTTTTGAACATTGATATCTGATGTCTTCGATTGACCTTTTGACCCCGATACTTCAATAAGGAAGAGCTGAAATGCATACAAGAGTAAATCCGAATATTTCACATAAATTACCTATAGTAAACAAGGCCCGATAATTTTTAAAAATTATCTTTTCCTTTAGAGGTTTCAGTAATTAAAACAAACACTTATTTCACCTCTTTGATGCATACATACGATTTAGTAGGCAAGAATACATATTACAGAGATCTGTCAACAGGCGATCGGGGGGGGGGGGTGACGTCATCAAAATAAAGTCCGTCTTTAATACAGGAAAATGCCGCGTTCTCTTTCGATTCTCCAATTTATTTCTTACTAAATCAACGTCAATCAATGGACAGTCGCGATTTATCATGAAAATTTCATCACCGAATCAATAGATGCAAAAGATGCCTACATTTTGGTTATCTGTCCTTATTCAACTTCCATCAACGGATAAGAGAGAGAGATTAAATCTGTAACGGAGACAAAAACGGGTTTAGAGTCAAAAGTTCACGTGTGTGGTAGCTATATTCGAGAAAGCTTTGCTTTCGCGAAAAAATGTATTAAAAAAACAATTTAAAAATTAATCATCATTCATGTTGAAAAGTACAAGAAAATAATTACATTGATATTTATACAATATATCGATTGCAATCGAATCCTCTTTTCAACATAGCATATACTCACTTAAATAACACCTACCATGTTCTTTTTTTCATTGATATACCCTTTATCTCTTGTCTTAGTACATTTGGTCGGCTTTAATATTCCTATATTTTATAATGTAGTATATTTTTAACAAAAGATGTTATCTTTTTGTAATTGTTCACACTTTAAAAAGGTATTTTTATTTCACTCTTCTTGCTATTAATGCGCCTTCAAATAACAGGAATTTAAAGAATTAAATCAACTTACCTAAAACAAACAAAGTTGTACTCCCAAAAATAATCGAGGTATTTTGATATGTATAAGTACCAGCATCTTCTGTCAATATGTTTTTAAGTACGAATGACATTTTTCCTTCAAAGGTATTACCAGTGTAGACCATTCTTTGTCCAGCAGTTGCATAACGACATTGTGTACCTCGAGCATCAAACATAGTCTTATTACGTGGATTTGTTACCGAAACAATCGTTATATTGTCAGGTAAAGGATTCAATACGGCGGAAAACGTAGCATTGTTTCCAACAGTGGCAAAAACAGTGCCCGACGTTAAACCTACAAATTTAAATCCCGTTCATATAGAAGTTTTTATATACATATGTTAGTTATACAAATTAAACAAACCACCTTATAAACGAAATATTATACTTTAGGTATGCTGAAAAGTGTAAACATTAAAAAATGAATCTGCAGAATAGATAGTTGTATAAAATAAGAAAAATATAAATAAATGAATAAATAAATAAATAAATAAATAAGTAAAACTATTATTATATAAATATTATGATATATATAACTTGATATTACTAAACTAAATTATCATCTACCTAAAACAGATAAAGCCCTCGTTCATAGATATACTTTTATTACAATCTTGAAAAATATTCTTGTTAAATCACAGACACATTTACGAAGCATACCAGTGGTGTAAATTTGTACATGATGATTGTCTACCATAAAATGTAACTGCAGCGCGTCAGTGATGAACATGTGTAAATATGATGTTACTTTACATTAAAATCATCTGTAGCTCGTCAGTGATATACATGTGTACATTATGCCACCGTGTCTTAAAATGTTACTGCAACAAATCAGTGGTGTGAATTTGTACATGATGATCGTCTAGCCTAAAATGTACTTGCAGCGCGTCAGTAATGTATATGTGTACATAACGCAACAGTAAATTTTAACAGTAGCGCGTCACTTGATCTAATATGTACATAACGCAATTCCAAAATAACATTTAACTGTAGCGCGTACGTGATGTGCGAGTGTACATGATGGCAGTCTACAGTACAATTTAATTGCAATGCGTTAGTGATATACATTTGAACAAAATGTCACTGTGGGTTAAAATTAAAATTAAAATATGGCACATCAGTGATATATATACCAGCCCTTGTACATATCACAACCCAAAAAACAAAGTAAAAACTGCAAAATGTAAAATGGCAAAATATGTTATACACGTGAACTTCCGTCAAGGAAGTGAGGCCAGGTGCTCCTGAAGGGTATGCACCTCCTGTCTAGCTAGCTATAAACGTCACGTGCAAGTCAATTTTGAGAATGAATGGAACAAAGAACTCTGGTAAGTGAAATATATCTAGTATGAGTTGGGATATAATGACTACATACTTATCAACAATATTGTGATGACGGCCATAAAACTTTTTAAGGGCCCTGATTAGCCTAGGCTTGCAATATCCTTGTGTCAACAATTTAATTGTAAGTAATTTGCTTTGTTGCAGAAAGTCCCCATATTGGGAACAAGTTCTACCGTACGGTATTAACTATGAAACATATACACCAAACGCAGAAGAAGCAGGGATATTACTGCAAAAATACGGAACGTTGACAATAGAAAAATTGAAGTCATCACGTTTGTCGTATAGCTTCAGATGTAACCTTTCATGGGTGTCATATATATATATATATATATATATATATATATATATATATATATATATATATATATATATATATATATATATATATATATATATACGTTATGTTAAACTTTATAAGTCCTGTTTATTTGCCGTTTAAAACATGAATTTTTAACTAAACAGAGATATTTGAGGTTGTTGTTTTGTATCCAATATCCAAAAACACATAAGATATAGTCCAACTCGTAATCCAAACTATAATAAAAAAATAAACTACTGGTTTCATTTATACTTATGCAACTCCATCAAGAAAGTAAGGCCGGTTACTATTTAAGTGTAAGTAACTCCTATGTAACACAGATAAGCCAGTCCAAAATCCAAGTCCAAATCACAGTCTCGAAAAACAAAGTAAAATCTTTCAATGTTGGAACTTCAATGTTAAAACTTACATTACAAGTTCATTTCAGTTGTTCAGACAAAACTCTCTTTCTCTCTCTCTCTCTCTCTCTCTCTCTCTCTCTCTCTCTCTCTCTCTCTCTCTCTCTCTCTGTTAGTGTGCATGCTTGTGCATCGTAAGTATACATACATTAATTTACTGAGGGAGTGATTATGTGTAACTATTTTTTTTTTAGTTTTATGCAAGTTGAAAATGAATTTTAAACATTATCCACCAATTTTACAATACACAAAATCGAAATTCTGAAACATGTTTTTTTAATAAATTACATATTTTACTGAAGCGCTTTACAGTCAATTGTTCAAAAGTAAATATCTTCTTTCATAATCTGAAAAAGAAAAGCAGAATTGGAGCGATCAAGTTCGTGTATGTTAAAATCGCCTTGAATGATCACTAGTAAAAAACACTCTCACACAAATTAACTTGTACTTAGATAATCCTTAGAAATTAATTAACCTGTTTAATTTGCTGTTTGCAAAAACATTACGTTGACGGTTGTAGAAGATTATTCCACAAGTTAAAGAAACAGTTTGTCGCGAGTTACTGAAATATTACGCTGTGGGTTTTTTAAAACATTTTATCGCGAGTTGGTAATTATTTTCAGCGTCGTTGAATAAGACGCTGGTTTGCTAAAACATTTTGTCGATGTTTTGTGAAACATTATGTCGCGGATTTCTAAAGCATTCAGTCGTGTGTCACTTAAACATTATTTAGCGGGTTGCTAAAAAATTAAGTCGCTTGTTGCTGAAATATTACCTCCCAGATTGCTAAAACATTATGCCGTTGGTTGCTGAAACATTACTTCGCAAGTAGTTGAAACTTTATAGTGCAGGTATCTTAAATATTACATCAAGGGTTGTTGCAAAAATACGTGGCAATATTAAAACATCTTACAGATTTTGAAATATTATGTCGCGGTTTGCTTAAAAATTACCCCGCCGGTAGCAGAAACGTTACGTCAAGGGTTTCTGAAATATTATGCTGTATGTTGTTCAATTTTACATCGCTTTGTTGAAACATTATATCACAGGTTGCTTAAATATTAGTTCGTTGGTTACTGTAACGTTTTATCTAGGGTTGATAAACATAATGCCGCGGGTCTATGATGCATAACGTCGTGGTTTGCTTTAACAGTATATCGTTGGTGGCTGAAAAATAATGTCGCATGTCGATAAAACATTATGTCGCGTGTTGCTGTTAACGTCACAGATTGTTTAAACATTACATCGCAGGTTGCTGAAAAATTACGTAACAGGTTGTTAAAACATAATATCGAGAGATGTTTGAAAATTATATTACAGGTTGATGAGCATTTAAGAAGTGTAATTGAAATATTGTGTCGCGTGTTGCTTAAAGATTGCGTCTCGAGTTGGTAAAACGTTACGTTGCGGGTGGCGTAAACATAATGTAAGCGGTTTCTGAAATTTAAGTTGCGGGTTGTGAAAACCATTTGTCACGATTTGTTAATACGTTAATATTTGCGTGTCGCTGAAACATAACTTTGCGGTTAGCTGTAACATTACGTTGCGGTTTGCCAAAAAATTACGTTGTGAGTTTTTTAAACATTACGTTGTGGGTTTGCTTAAATATTACGTCGCATATTGAAACATCACATGTTGCTAAATCATAACGTTGCTGTTTGCTAAAACATTTTGTCGCGGGTTGCTTCATGTAAAACATTAGGTTGCAGGTTTGATGCAAATTACGTCTCGGTTAATGAAACATTCTGTCGCGGTTTGCTGAATATATATTGTTTATTTGCTTAATGTTAGTACTGAAAAGTTATCGTCCAGTAAAATCGATTTTATAGGATCTTAACGCCCAGTTAAGTATTTGTGAAATCTTCACTTGATATATTTAAATATATTTTTGTTTGAATAAGAATATATGTCATAGAAATATCTGCTTATTGATGGGCATAAAACAAAGTTGAGTCAGAAACTCAGTATATATATAAATCAAACTATAGTTGTATCTAGGCAAAATAATCGGTTAAAGTATGGACATAAAACACAAATTAGATAAATCTCAATATATATTTATGCATAAAACACTCAAATTCTAAACACTATAACTAGAAACTATAAAAATCTGGACGTTACTTACCAGACAGGTAAATTTGAAATAACCACACATAAACAACAAACTCCATTTCATGCTCTATATAACGTTACTTTGTATTTTATCGGGTATATATAGTCAGTCATATTTAAAGTTAATGTTGTAAATGGATTCACCGTGTATTACATATATTTAAGTTTTACTTCCTGCTTCTAACCTGATATATGATCACTACCTTTACAATATGTAATTTTAAAACCAGTACTCTATACGCTTTAAAATCATATAATGTATGTAGTAATCGCCATCCAGATTAACGAGGTCGGCCGGTCGCCATTGATGTATTTTAAACATTTGTATCTGTAATGTAAATATGATGTAGCAAGTGGCGATTTTGATGGTATCTAAAAAGTGAAGTAAAAATAAACAATATCACCTAAAGATGTTTATTGTTTGTAATGTTCATGCGTAATTCAAGGGGGGGATGGAGAGAGAGAGAGAGAGAGAGAGAGAGAGAGAGAGAGAGAGAGAGAGAGAGAGAGAGAGAGAGAGAGAGAGAGAGAGAGAGGTCCCCAAATATATTATATATTCATTTTAGGCCATTAGCGACTCCCGGAAGGCACTCGATTTTTCCCATAATAAAATTTTCAACCCGGCATTTCATAAAATATACCAGTATAAATAGTGACTTTTTACTTTCAGTAACATGTATTTCTTTCACATCATTAATTTTTAACTTCGCTTTAATTGTAATCATTTGTTATCACTAAAATATCATTTTAAAAAAATATTTATTAACATCCATAACCGCCATCCATCAAAATAACTGTAACTGCCATCAGTAACACGATATTACGTTGAAGTCAGTAATTACCTTAACATGTTTTTTCAAACCTAAGATTTGTAATATAATATCCCGTTTTAGTCAAATGCTTCGAAATTATTTCAAGTAATAAATAACATTTTTACAAGAAAAGAAACAGTTATTTCGACGAGAATTTTTTCATATTATCAACAAATAATAACTTTAAACACAATGTGTTATCATGAATTAAATGTTGAAGTAAGAAACGCTTGTCGCCCTTTCCACTTGATTCAAGGCGACAAAATATGAGATAACGAAGCAAATAGAATATTGGTGACATTTTCCAAAGTCACACTTACACATTTCCACGAGAGTAGTACCACTGTTTTAGCGCAGTTGCATTTCAAAATAGATTTCATGTAAGCTGTTCAGTGATAATGAAATCCATGACGCAATAAAATGACTTAGTTCTAAATGATACTTAATGATACTCAACGTATATAATAAAGAGGAATTCTCCATTATAAACTTTATTCCATTAAGTAGATAGTGACATAATATAAATAACACTCATAAACTATATTGAGACACTAGATAAATCGAGTCGTTCGATAAATAATTAAATACTAAATTTGGAATATATATTACACGTACCTTGTCACAACTTTTCTGACAATTTATTTCACATTTAACGCCTATTTTTATAATTAAAAGTATTCATGAATAATCAAGCCTTTAGCAGTAACACACATGTAAGTGTTTTAGGTTATAATGTGCAAAATGAAACATCTACATCGCTAGTCAGAAGTCGAAATGTAATAAGCAATAAAAATTGAAAATGTCGATTTGTAATATCAACGTAAAACGTTTATGAAATATCAACAACATACTACATTACACTCTGATGCAGCATGGTTGCAAAAACTAAAAATTTGAATACATCAATATAGTATTTTTAGTTTTTTTATGTTACCTGAAATGTTAAAAGATTCTAATATTACAATATTTGATACGAGGGTGTGGTAAAAAAATTACAAACAATCTAATCAGTGACAATATTTGAAATGATCGCCTCTCATCCTTGGTGCATTCAAAAACATTTAAAAAACAAGAGCAGTAAGTACTCTGATTTTATAAAAAAAAACAAACAAACCAGTCCTTGTCCATATCACAATCCAAAAAACAAAGCAAGATCTTTGCAAACTGACAAAATATGTTATACACGTGAAGTTCCACCAAGGAAGTGAGGTCGGGTGCTCCAGAAGGGTAAGCACCTCCTGTCTAGCTAGCTTCACCCGTCACGTGGAAGTCAATTTTGAAAATGAAAGGAACAAAAAACTATGGTAAGTGATATATATCCAGTATAAGTTGGGATATAATGAAAATATACTTATCAACAATATTGTGATGACGGCCATAAAACTTTTTAAGGGCCCTGATTAGCCTAGGCTTGCAATAGCCTTGTATCAACAATTGAATTGTAAGTAGTTTGCTTCGTTGCAGTAAGTCCTCATGGTGGGAGCAAGCTCTACCGTACCGTATAAACTGTGAAACATATAAACCATACGCAGGAGAAGCAGGGATATTACTGCAAAGAAACGGAAAGTTGACAATAGAAAAATTGAAGTCATCACGTTTGTCGTATAGCTTCAGACATCTTTCGTGGGTGTCATTGATGTATAAGTCCAAATATGAAGCAGAACATGGAGAATCTGTCGTGTCTTTCATTTTAAGCTCTCTTGGATAAATGACATTTACATATTCTCCAAATTTGTGATTATTTAGAGATTTATCTGTTTTAAAAAGTGTGTTGATGATGAAATAACACAAACATACCAATCCATGTCAAATTACAATCACAATGACAAAGTATCAATCGAACACAAGTTTCAAATGATTTAATTTTTTATTTACAATCTTATCGATTAAAATGCCCACGAAAAAAAACAAGATTTAAGGAGAAAATGCTACAACAATTACTTCTACTACTACAACTACTTATAATAATAATAATAATAATAATAATAATAATACTTCTACTACTACTACTAATAATAATAATAATAATAACAGTATTATTATTTTCTATTGATTATTATTATTTTTATTATTATTATTATTATTAGTAGTAGTAGTATTGTTTAAAGATAACAAATAAACGGCACCAAAATTTAACAGGTATTTTAGTTTATATTTACATGCAGATACTTACTTGATTGTCTCAATTCTTGATACGTGTTTTGATATTCAACAGTTGTTTCTGAATGAAGGCTTTCATATGTGTCAATCTCTCTGTTGAATAGAAGATAAAATAATATATTAAAAATTAACTGTGCTTATCAGTGTCAACGCAATTCAGAAAATTTTGTTTTTTATAATCTTCATTATGGAAAATGTCGAAATGTAATTGAGTCTGAAATGTTTGAAACTTATTTAGCTAATACATATATTTAATTTTGTTACAAGCAGTATTGTTAATTTTATATCAGGTATACATTATTAGGATCGAACTATTACCAATCATCGGTTTTGATTTTATCTATATTTTCAAATACAATATAAAAACATTTAAACGCATGGTGTGTGTGTGTGTGTGTATGTGTGTGGTTGTTTGCTTTTGTTTGACATATTGGTTTAATTTCATTTACCTTCTGCTTTCATTTTGATTCTCCTGATCTAAAAACAAAAAATGGTATAATTATTTATGCTATACTCCTATTACAATACATTCTTTATGGAATTGATAAAAGGTTTTATATGTGTATGTTTATAATCAAAATCTTAACAGAAAACCAGTTTTTGTTTCTTTTCTTGGTATCAATCAACATGTTGTAGTCGGTCCATATATCTGGCACGTAGAAAAATATACAAGAGGCCTTATAATATATTGACTGAAGAAAGACAAAATACCATTAATTTCAGACCATGTTATTTTCCTACAATTATGTAAGACGAACTAAATATAAATGTAAATATACATTACAGTTACTGTCGCAAATATTAAAACTAACTACGATTACCAATTAATCTTACAAATTCTCACATTCATTTAACATACAAAACATAGTAAACCAATTTGTAAAACGACTCCGAATTATTGCGTCATAAAGAAATACAATTTGCCAATGACAATAAAATAGATTATTCTTACTCTGTGTATTACTTATAGTCTGATAGGTATGTTGATGTTCTGCAGTTGCGTCTGACTCAATGTAGTGATGAATGACCCTCTCTCTGAAAATCATTGATCAACAATAAAACAAACATACCATATCACAATCCCAAATACAAAGTAAAAACTTTGCAACTGGCAAAATATGTTATACATGTGAACTTCCATCAAGAAAGTAAGGCCGGTTGCCTATAAAATATCTACATTAAAATGTGTTAAATTCTTCATGCCATCGTTTCTTTGAATAAAGTATAAGTCTTTAAACAAGTTTATTTATTTCGATATTCTAATAAGTAATATCAGTAAAAACTGAAGAAGAATAAGAAGAAGGAAGAAGAAGATTCTTAACTAATTGAAAAACGATAACGGATAACAAAGTAAATTAGGCCTTTTATTAAAATAGTGATAATGAATATATAAGTGATATCAATCAATCCGTCACACTTAATTATTTTAAATATCTGTATACATCGCCTTAAAATCGTTTGTTTTATATCTTATTATAAAATATTTTTAGGATTAAAAAACTATTTGGACCGATTGATTTTGATGTAAAAGTCTTTAAATAGAAAAGAGAAGAGGCAAATGATATGATGGCATTAAGATTATTTGACACATGTTCATTTTCAATTAACTATATTAAATTACTTACGACACTTTTGGTTTTGGATTTCTGCCTTGATCTTGACCTAAAAAAGTTTTATTATAAAAAAATGAAAATACAATTTCAAGAAGAATATATACGAAAATGATTTTTTTCACTTTAGTTCAGTATGGATTTGGTAATTTAAAAAAAAAAACAAATGCACACTTGACTGCTGCTTTCAGTTGGGAAATATTTAAGTAAACTTGTTTTCAAATGTAAGCATTCGATTAAATAAATTAAAAAACCCTTTCGAAAGAAAAAAAAAACATTGTGATGGATAAATTGTTTTATTGTATTTTTATAAAAAAGATGTATAGATTTTTTTAAGAACGGCGTTACAGTGCACTTGCACCTGCTTTGCACATTTCGGAGATACATTACTCGTCAGTGACATTTTTGGACGAAAAAGTTGATAGATGAAAATGTTGAACCAAAGTTATAAATCCAATTTTCCAAAATTATATGAATCCAAATCCAGCTAAGGAATACTTTACTTGAGGATGAGGAAACAAATAAATTTCAAAAATCAAGACGTCTGAAAATTTGACACAAGGTACATATTACGACAGCAAAATAGTGCCTACTGAGATATGGATATCCAAGAGGACGTTTAACTGCAGCGGTATCTGTTTTATGTTTGAAACTTATCACTTATTATTAAGGTATGTTTTATGAGAAGGTTTTGTATAATTGTTATTCCTTTATATCTAGATTTGATTTATTTACCTCTGATTACATTACACAAGCCCTTCCTCCAAAAGATAAGTAGGAATATACTGATTGTAACAAGGAGTATCACTACAATTATTGACATCACTATGACGTAAGCTTTATTGTTTAATTCCAAAAGACCCTCTAAAATATATATATATATATATATATATATATATATATATATATATATATATATATATACTTATATAAACTTAAATGAACTCAAGTAATGGTGTTTTATTTATATTTGAGGTAAACCTCTGTTTGATATCAAGACAATTATTGCTCAGGGGTTGTTTAGGAAAATGCAGTTTCGCTGACAAAACTTTTGTTCTAGCAATTGACCTGACTTAACCGTTTGTAAAAATATATATAGAAAATATAAAAAATGAGAGTGGCTACAACTTTATTACTACATCGTGGTCCTCGGACTATTACAATTGAAATTGGAATTGTAAAAATATATATAAATATAAAATATTTATCTTTCTTTTTCAACAATAAGGACAATACATCAATCACTTACCTTTTAATTCAATAGAAACCAAAACAGAAAGAAAACTGCTGTTTCCATTTTCATTCATTGAGTAAAGTTGGAATTTGTATGATGCTGAAGGCAGCAAATCCTCAATTTCAAAAGAGAAGTTAATCTTTTTCATGTCATCATTTATCAAATATTTTCTCAATGCACCAGACATCATATTTTGCTTTAATATCACAAACTTTTGGTGAATGTTGCTTTTAGAACTTCGTTCCCATTTCAAAACAATCGTTTTGTGTTTAGTTTCTAAAACCTCCAAATAACGTGGTGGTTGTAGCTTTGCTGCAATTACAACACCACATAATAATTTTTTTAATATTCAACATTAGTGGAATGACTTTTCGTAATTAAAGCGTATATTAAATACCACTTGTAGAGCAAAAGGTAGAACAGTAGAATGATATTTACTATTTATGTCGTATTTTTGTTTAATTCTTAACCTTTTTTAAAGTAATAAAACGGATACTTTTACTAAACTCTGCAAAAATTATCTGCGATCTCTGTAAATACTACCTTAAGCTGAATTAAGTTTAACAAAGAAAAAATAAAAACGGTGCTAATCTAATTAATGATGTTCCTTATGAACAATGTTACATTTGGTTCAACGATAAAAGCTCGAATAAATACAGAAATTACAATATTTACCTAGCGAGATGCAGCATTTGGGATCTAATATTAGAACATGGTTACGTCATCAAAACCCGGGTCATTTAAACACAACTTTCAAAACGGTGAAATACGATAAATTAAACACAGAACTTTGTTGAAATTGTCATTTGTGACTTAGTAAGGGATACATAACACCATTTCAAATACATCTGGATATTGATGAAGGGCAATTTATGCAATCTGTCTGCTTTAAGCGATCAATGTGACGATTTTTTTCAGTTTTTGACTTAATTTTTTAATTAATGCGCATTAACCCTGTACTACAAGCTGAATCATTATTTACTGTTAACGCCATTATATTTAACATATATTCCTTAATCATTATCAGTAAAAATGTGATTTACTTAAGGGTTCACAAAATCAAAGCTACGGATGCATTAAAACAAGACAAAATGAAGACAATATTACAATTTATGATTAGTGGTCGATTTCCACTAACCTAACTACGTAGTCAGTAGGTGAATGGTTTTAAAAGACGGAAAACCCAACATTTTATGTCATACCCGTTTAGTCATTTGAAGTAAGACAATGCGATTTATTTATCCATATTATTAACAATCTATTACGGATTTTTCTCTTTCAAATATTACCCCAGCCTTATAGATTTTTTAAAAAAATTTTGCCATAATAAAAAAGATAATAATTGTCACTTACATGTTACAATTATTTGAACCGAATCAGATTTAATAACACTAGGTGGGTGAGTTGCTTTCCATCGAAAGATCTTGACGCTGTAAAAGTTATGATAGATCTTGCTATCCCAGATTTCGACTCGTTTGTTGCTACTCCACAAAAACAATCCCAGCTAATTACAGATAGAGGATTCCCTCACTCTACTTCACATTGTAAAGTTACAGGTGTACTATCAGTTACAGATAAAGAATCACCAACATCCTTTATTTGAGCATTCGGATTTAAACGATCTGAAACAAGTTTGTCGTCATTTTAAAATAGCTTCAAATAATGACTACATTTTCATAATTATACAAAAACAAAAAATGGGTTTACATAGTAAGTAGAATCAGGATGACAAATGTTTTGTTGTTTTGTTTATTATTTGTGCTACTATATTGTAATACATGTAGGTTTTTGTAACTATTTTATTTAGATATGTGTTGGTGTGAAGAATGTGAAAATCTTCTCATAATATATATGGAATTTTTTATTATTGTATATCTGTTCGACTACTTCGCATATTAAATAAAAAACCAACTTCCACCCAGATTTCAGACAGATATACCAGATACGAATGTGAAAATTGATTCACTTTTTTTTTTTTTTTTTTTTTTTTTTTTTTTTTTTTTTTTTTGAGCGAGTTGATTTTTTTTAAATTTTCCAGTTAAAATCTTTAAAACATGTAAAAAACAATTTCCTTCAAGCTTTCACAAAAGGATATATGTTAAATAGGTTAAAATCATTTGAACAAATACGATCCATGAATAAAACAGTTATGGCCATTATTACTCCCTATAAAATTAAAATGACAATCTTATAACTTAAAACTTTCAGATGTAAAATGAAAATACACTTTCTGACAGGTCTGTCTGACAACAATCGGAGTTTACCTTTCCAAATAAAGTTTAAATAATTGCATTGTAAAAACTGATGCCTCTTGGCCAGAAGTTTCAAAAAGGTATTTGTTTACGAACGCATTCCTTTACGTTACAGAAAACTTGAGGAATAATTTCGGCTTTTGAAAAACACCTTAATTTTTTTTTGTTGTGTAGACTTTTCTTGTAGTAAATATAATGTAAACTCATAACAATGAATATCAAAATAAAGAAGACTTAGGTTTTGTCTTGATAACATTTCCGTCACATTTACATCGCAAAAAATAATACTAAACTATACTTTAGTACATACTATTACAAATAATAAGATGTACTTTGGTATATGGTTATAGAAATTAAAGGGTCAGACTTTTGGAATTTATGTGTTGAGACTGAAATTAATCATGTTTTTAGTACTTACAATGTACATTCAGTTTTGGTTTGTTTACAAGTTCGACTGTCGTGTTCGGATCAATGTTATAAGCTTTACAGTTAACAGCCAGATTAGCCTGATTCCTTGTTACAGTAAACCAGTATACTTGTAACTGATGTCAACTCATCTTGCCCATTAGTAACTGTAGATGTACTATTTATCGTATAGTTGCCGTTACCGATATACCATTGTATATATGACCGAGGACGTGACAGTCCTGTTACACAAGTCAGTGATATGATCTGACCAACATAGACATCTATCTGTGAACCAAATACCCCATCTAGTCTTACCGAACTTACTGAAACTGAAAAGCAAAAAACAGATAAGTACAATACTAATGAATTATTGTATTTGGTTCTCTTTTGGTGATTCTGCCACATAAGTCTCGTAAATAGTGTACAATCTAGGGAGGTACACAAGCTAAAAAAGTAATCTTACAAACAACGGCATGTATAAATATAACACAAATACCTGTCAAATTTTGATGTGCCAGACGTGCGCTTTCCTCATCAGTGACACTACGGAAAGAAACGTTTGATAGATAAAAAAAAGTTAAAAAATTAATTGATCTAAAGTTTCAAATTTATATGAATCAAAATCCTATAAGAAATGCTTTGCATGAAGGAACAAACCTTAGTTTTTAACATAAATTTAAAAAAGTTAAAATCATCGTCTCTCAGCGATCATATTTAATGAACTATCGTTTTGCCTGGGAATGACTCACCATTGAAGATATTGCATCAACCGTATGATGTTTACATTTCGTTAACGAATAGTAGCAAATTGTTATTTATTCGATATAACAATTTGAAATGAATTTAAAGCGACAGAATTTTAATAACCAGCATTCAATTAACTTATACATTGAAAACATTTTGATTTTCACTGTTTTCGGGTAATAGGACTTAGTTAAATATAACTATATAAACAATTCCAGGTAATCTTCATCTTACACATTTTCCGCGTCCAAACCAATATCAAATTACATTTATAACTGATAACTTCGTCTAAGAAATGTTATTATACGCTTTTAAAAATATACTGCCTTTAGGGTTTAAAGCTTAATTAAAATCCCCTTACCTAAAGTTTGTAATGCATCCAATTACAATTTTAATTACACCCTACAGTGGCACATAAAAATTTACGCTTTAAATAAATTGTTCTTTTTTTAAACCTGTTCATAAATCTTTTACATAACTCTTCATAAATATTACCTGCTTTTTTTAAGATTAGTGTTGGACTACTGCTTGTTCCTTTCTGACATACCCATGAGCTTACCCGGCTCACTTATCGATGCAAATGACCATCTTGCTGTAAACATATCCTTTCCTTGTGAACAGAAACTGACAGAAGAGTCAAAAACAACTGGTCCTGTGTTTAGTATATTGTATTATGTATTACTTAAACCAAGCTGGAAAGTAGCGATAATTGTATCATTCTTTTTAAGATGTTTTGAAGAAATGACGTTCGAAGCAAACGTGCCTGTCAATATATATGGTTGATCTGGTGCAGCAAACTGATTTGATCCCTGTATTGTTATTTCTATACCTGAGTAAATAGGTAAATAAAAACAGTTTTAGCAGACATATGCATGCGGATATACATGATTGACGACTTAATTACGCATATTAAATAACCACAGCTGTGTGCCAGGTTTATATCTTTGCAAAGCAAAATAAATATCAAAACTGTTTATATTATAAGGTGTTTGTTCCCACCGATGGACCTTTTACAAAGATGCAAGTGACTTACAAATAAAATGTTGAGTAGGGATATAAAAAACTAGGCTATTCAAGACGATTCAAAGTTTTATGGTCATCATGAAAGTGTTGTTAATAAGTAAAAACTCGCTTTGTCCAAACATGTATTGAATGCATCTGTCTTCCATAGTTCTTCGTTGTTTTCAATTTCAATTTCAAATTACACAAGCGGGTATAGCTGGCTAGTCCCTTCCACAATGTGTGGCTTATACTTCCTGTTGAAAGTTAAACGTGTTTAAATAAATAAGCCAGTTATCAATGATTTTACTTTGCTTTCGGGATTAATATTTGGACAAGGACAGAAATATTTGTGTTTGATTACATCTGATAATACATTCCCACATCTAAAACATTATACCAAAAAAGTTCGGATGTATTAAAATGAAAATTGATTCGAATCAATGGAATTTTTGATAGAATGGGATTGATATACAGTCCGAATTATCAGAAAAAAATAATAGAAATAAACTTTATTAACCAGACACATGAATAAACACATATGAACGACGTATTCCATTTTAAACCCTCATTTAAAACATTGCCTTGACATTTTTATGAATAATAACTATCAAACTTTAAAAATTACTCTTTTATTTTTCTCTACCCTTTGTATTATAAAGTATACCTTTACTTGGTAGTTTTGACCTAGTTTGGTGAAGTTTTATATATATTTAAAATCTTTAAATCTATCACATTGTCCGTAAACGATGGTTGTATTACTCTTGAGTTTTTATATAGCTTGCATCTTAAATATTAGTGAGTTACCTGTGTATATATCTTAAAAGTGCTTTAGTCTTAAAAATTGTTAACTCACATATACAATATTTTTTCATTGTTTACATTGGCGATATTGATGTATTCAATTATATAGTTAGTTCTAAAGCAGGGATTTTTATCTTATCGTTCTGAGTCGTAAATATTCTTTTTCACTTGAGCTTTTATCGAACAAAATATCCCATCGTTGTTGATTTTGTAATTGTTAGTTTAAAAGGGGCTTTAAATGTTTGGAAGGTCCAGGTATTACATATGTAGTTAAGATAAAAAAAGAACATTTTAAAACAGTAAGTAACGTATTTAATCAATTGGAAACTGTAACAGATGTAATGAATTAAGAATTATAAATCATTCAAAATCATTATTAAAGAAAACACAGACTTTAGCACAGTTTAATTTCAGCGCCATTGATACCCTGTTTCGGACCCCAAGATTTACGCCTGTACCCGACAAGATGATAAATCATAAATGAGCTACCTTTATATATAGATATTATGAATACTAGTTTATATGCATGCATATTCCCTTGTAAACTAATGATCATTATTAAGGAATAATTGTATTTTTTCCGTCTATACGGTCATAAACCGATTTTTTTGTGCACGTGGCATGAACCGCGGTTTATGCATACGCATGCACTAAAAATCCGGTTTATGACCCCATAGACGGAATCAATTATTCGTTATAATTAAATGCAAATTATAATTAGATTTCAATATAAATACAATATTTATAACATTAATCTTATCGTTTTATACAACTTAACACATGACAAAAGTACAAATTTGTGCATAAATCTAAATGCAATGCAGCTGGATGCACATGACAACCGCTGGTACCTTTGCATGCTACTTTCACCACCATGTCTAAATTGTTAGGTGTGCATGTGTTTAGTACGTACATGTATCACTTGCATATAGTTAAATTAAATATCAAAAGGAGCTTGCAAACATACAAACCCGCCGGAGAGGTAAAACTTACACTAATATTGCGTGCGCTTCAAAATATAAATGTCGATGGCTTCCAGTTGTGGGAAGGGAAGGTTATGTTTGGACAAAAATGAGGCATCCGAGTTTGAAGCGGAGATATTAACCCATAGGGAAATATCAATCAAAAACACGTAGCCAAACATAAAGTGGTTGCAGATGGTAGCCAACCGTTGATGTTCCTGTACTTGAGTGTGGATATATTTCCCTATCATGAGCGTAAAATGTACACAAATGATATGATGCACCTGTAGGTTCACAAAACTCATTTCCCTGCTGTTATCATGATCATCATTAATGAATCATTTAACAACTTTCACTTTTTTAATAAAGAAAAAATGGCGGGACACTGCATATTTGACCTAGTTGTCAGGAGACCTACATCAGCGGTTGCTAAAGGGTAATGACGTATGAAGTGTGACGTATGCGATCAAAAAAATGTGTCTATGAGATCATAGACTTAAAAAAAATTTAATGGTATGTTAATAACCTCAGTCAAACAATTCACTTACTCTTTGTTTTTGGCATAACATTCTGTTTCAGCTGAATGGAAATGGACTCTGAAGTGATTGATAAAACATATTGTTTTTTTAATGTATGTGTAGATCGATACAGCTTCTCATTGATTTAATGCGATTAAAAAAACAAAGTTTTTTTTCTTAGATCATTAATTTGGTTATATGAAGGGGAGAGGTATGATACTTAACCATAATAACAGTTAAACATCATTACAAACCGTTTCGTGCGACCGTTAGTATTAGTCAGTTACTATTGTAATTTTTAGTGACAGTATTATTCTAGCGGTTGAATTCTTCCGTCAATTGCGCTAAACAAAACTACCGCTAAATTTGCACGGTTTACAGTATCATCTTTTATTAGATCTTTTAGCACATACATGTCGTGAAAGTAGATGTTTTTAAGCTCGGACATTTGATGTTAAGGAATATAAAAACAAAAACTGCTAATAAAGCGTTCTTGCCATTAGGATGGAAATTTATCGACTGATTAATTAAGTGCTAAGTTGATTCGACTTGAAGAATAGCATGCTTGCCTGTCTAATATTGTTTTACAGGACAAAAAAATTTCACATCTCAAGCAAAACTTTATAATAATTCTGTAAAGATAAATAACTCACAGGTGTAAAGAGGCTTACTTAAATCAACATAAAAACATCAAAACAACAACAATCCGTTATAAATTATCGTCATGCTGTTTATAACGTTTTAAGTTAATATTGAGATTTTCATTTGTTCTTGTTTTTTCATTTTAATATATCAAAATATATCCAAACAAATAGAAGCAGATATCACATAAGGTTATCTGCAAATAATTGAAATCGGATGGAATTTGTGACTTTACACCGCGGTCAATTTTTATATATCGAACCTTTCATTTCTTAGTTGGTGGATGAAACCGAATTGCAAAGGTAAAACCAACATTAAGCAAACTGACAACCTTTTTCCACACTAGGATAGAAATACCTACTACTTTTTTTTAGGTAAAGAGATCAAACACATGTTGAGACAAGTGCCTTTTCAGACACAAATTGGTAGAACTGCAAGCTCTTATACTGCAATCCCCTCACCAAAAATATCGAAAAATCTACCTATATTTGGCAGTATGATTTATAGATAACAGTGAGACATTTTTGTACCGCTTTATTGTTTATTGTAGCTAGCTAGACAGGAGGTGCTTATCCTCCCGGAGCACCCGGCCTCACTTCCTTTATGGAAGTTCACGTGTATAACATATTTTGCCAGTTTGCAAAGTTTTTACTTTGTTTTTTTTTTTTTTGGATTGTGATATGGACAAGGACTGGTAGGTTTGCTTTATTTCTTAAATTGTTTTTGAAAACATTATATGGAGTAAGTGAATTAGACAACAAATGCTAATGAAATTCCCCGATATAAAAAGTAGCTAATAAACTTCTGACAAACCGTTTCGTGCGACCGTTAGTATTAGTCAGTTACTATTGTAATTTTTAGTGACAGTATTATTCTAGCGGTTGAATTCTTCCGTCAATTGCGCTAAATAAAACTACCGCTGAATTTGCACTGTTTACAGTAACATCTTTCATTAGATCTTTAAGCACATGCATGTCGTGAAAGTGGATGTTTTTAAGCTCGGACATTCAATGTTCAAGGAATATAAAAACAAAAACTGCTAATAAAGCGTTCTTGTCATTAGGATGGAAATGTATCGACTGATTAATTAAGTGCTTTGTTGATTCGACTTGAAGAATATCATGCTTGCCTGTCTTATATTGTTTTAACAGGACAGAAAAATCTCACATCTCAAGCAAAACTTTATAATAATTCCGTAAAGATAAATAACTCACAGGTGTAAAGAAGCTTCAAATTGCTGATTACTTTTATCAACATAAAACATCAAAACAACAACAATCCGTTATAAATTATCGTCGTGCTGTTTATAACGTTCTAAGTTTATATTGAGATTGTAGAATTTCATTTGTTCTTGTTTTTACATTTTAACATATCAAAATATATCCAAACAAATAGAAGCAGACATCACATCAGATTATCTGCAAATAATTGAAATCGGATCGAATGTTTGACTTGACACCACGGTCATTTTTTTTATATCGAACCGTTCAGTTCTTAGTTGGTGAATGAAACCGAATTGCAAGGTAAAACCAACGTTAAGCAAACTGACAACCTTTTTCACACAAGGATAATTTTTTTTTGAGGTAAAAAGATCAAACACGTGTTGGGACTAAAGCCTTTTCAGACATAAATTGGTAGAATTGCAAGGTCTCCACTCTTATACTCCAACTCCCTCACCAAAAAGAACGAAATATCTACCTAGATTTGGCAGTATGATTTATAGATAAAAATGAGACATTTTGTACCGCTTTATTGTTTCTTAAACTGTTTTTAAAAATATTATTTGGAGTAAGTGAAATAAACAACAAATGCTAATCAAATTCCCCGATATAAAATGTAGCTAATAAACTTCTGACATGTTTATTGTTGCTATAGCCTAAATGTTAATTTTTATTTAAATTACGTTGACGTTCAATCATATTTATTTTTGTTAAAAGTATATTGTTTCCATAAACGTGTTAAATTTTAACAAAATATTTTCTTTTTAAAACTGGCGAATAAATTAGTTTCTTTTTAAGGCATCACACCGCTAAACTTTGAGTTTACTTTTGATTTAGGTTTCATACAGTAGTCCCAATATCTGTTAGTTTCACTATAAAGATGTTGTTTGTGTTAGTTGTTGTCTAATTTACGTTCTATCAGCTGTAGATTAATGCACTTTATTTAGTTGTAATTGCACTATAATCTGTTTATACTAAGTATACTATTTATTCTACTTGTGAACTTTATACATAAGTAACAATACATGATCTAAGTGTTCTGTCCGTGATAGGTAAAAAATAGCAGATAGTAAACATACATTCATACATTCAGACGGCCAACCAATTGTAAACAGGCGTAGAAGGTAAATGATAAATAAAAACAAGAAACGAGATGAACAATAAAATAAAACTCATATTGAACGCTTATTCTAAATTCATTTAAGCAAATCGACACTAATGGGGTAAAAATACAATTAGCACGTTGTTATTAAAAAAAAAAACTTTTACTTGTACATGTTATTCCAATAGATTTTTCTGAGCAATATTTAGTCTTTTTTTATTTGTTTTGACATACTGTCTTTATTATTGGTATATTCGTAAATGAAATCGTTTCTAAAATAGCAAATGACAATGAAACTTATTTGATTTGTTCAGTTGTTTATTTTTTAGATAATATTGAATAAAAAATTAGAGACATATTACAAAATTAAATTAAATGAAAAATGGCACATTATTAAATATGAAATATTGAGTGATTCGATTATGCTGATTTTATTTTTTAACTTTGAGATAAATATGTTTGAGTATTAAGAGTTTAAAAAAATGTAGGCTATAATAACAAATTCTGATATTAACTTTGATGTTCACTTTACGTTGGTGTTCATGTAGGTAGACTTCATTGGGAGACATCTGTAAAAACAATAAAGATCACGTTATTATAATTTTGTCTGTCCATTTTTTAAACTACAGAAAACAAAATTGTCTTGTGTGGCATTTTTTGCAATGTATAAAGGAAATCGAACAATTTGTAGAAAACAGAAATAAACACACACATGCAATTTTTTAGTTGTTAAGTTGAGTAAAGGTGTTTAACGCCCCAGTCAAGAAAATTTCACTTATATCGAGACGTCGCTAACTATATGCGAAAGTGCAGAAATTTCGCCTGTGCATTGACAGATGATAATTTACAACATTATTTTTTATTGTGCCACGCCGACAGTGACACTGGACCTCGTTTATTAAAAATTCGCATCTCAAAAACCATGATTTTTATTTCGAGTGCTTGGCTAAAAAACAGTCACTACCCATTTCCAAGTCTTCGGTCAAACCCGTTCGGGTTTTGAACCAACGTCCTCCCATTTACGAACCGAACACTCTACCAGCTGAACTATCGCATAAAGATAAGTAGTAATAAACATTATGAGTATTATCATTTTTTAAATATTGTTTAATGTTTATGATATTCTATAAGCTCCATGGGTGGTCTTTAAGTATTTTTCAGAAAAAAATAACTATATTACATAAATTTAGAAAAAAATAACATTTTTTGTGAACTGTTTATTCTATCTTTTAAAGAAATAATTATATCAAAATTTGTAAATTTACTTTTATGTTCTGTTTTCTCGTAATCTCTCACGTCCTTTGTATTATCGACTAGTTCATATTCGTTTACATTTCTGAAAAAAAAGTAAAAAGTTTGAATTTTTTTCATGTAGTTAAACTGACCAACAATGTTTTTGACTGATTAATGGTTTTTAATAATTTGTGTATTTATCACATTCTTTCTGCATAAAATAAAGACATGTGAGATTACTGGCACAGGTTTACTTTTATAACGTTCCATACTTTTTTACTTTTTCTCAAAGTCAAATTTAGACAATAAAATTTTTTTTTTTCCTAACACTCATAACAGTTGAATGACACATAATGTTTATAATACAATTTATTAAAAAATATATAGTATAAAGATTAACCCTCCAAAACGTATGTGTTAAATATTGAAATTAAGTTATATATATTAAATTTTAGAATATAAATAATGTGCATATTCCGGGAAATCATTCCTCATTAGTGACACTAGGGGCCGAAAAGTTTGATACATAAAAACAATGAGAAAATAATATGTGATACTCGCAAAGTTTTTTATAACCCACTGTTTTATACTTACATCGGCGAATCTTGATTATCCTCATTACCTGCAATTATTTTAATTTAAACGATGGTTTTCATTTTGAAAGATCATGTACATTGTAATGAAGATAAATTATAATTATTATAACTATTATTATTATAATTATTATTATTATTATTTATCATTATTATTTTTCCTTAAAATTGATAAATAAACCGAACGTTTTAAAAACAAAAAATTTACGTTTTACTATTCAATGTTTTGTGTTTTATTATTTTACAGCAAGAAACATGACTATGTATTGACAGTAACCAATATTATTTGTATTGATATAGCCATAAATATAGTCTTATCTGTTAAAGTAAAAAACATTATTTTTTTATAATAACAACTTAATTAATTTAACTTACCTTCCAGAGAAATCCCTTGGTAAACACTTTCGTTTGTTTTATTACCAATATCCTCATAGTGTGTCCTAATGTAAAAAAAAAAAAAAATTTAATATTCAACGAATTTCCAATCACTTTTTAATTTCATAATCTGATACAATTGGGTATAAAATCATTAGTTTCCATAGAAAATATATTGATTTAGTAAAAAATTAAATTTGCCGAAAATCCAGTAATTTCTTTTTAATTTCAAAAATACACAAATAATATGACAAGTAACCAGGACAAGCTACATTTTTGACAAGTGAATGCTTAAAATTTAAAAAAAGGTAATTGATTAAATACAAAACAAAAATGACACTTATGATATATCTATTAATCCAAAATTTCATATGCTTTTTAAACTTACATTTCATTCATTTGATCCGTTTGATTTTCTACAAAAACAAAGTGATGTAGAGACAAAATTATCGAAATTGTTAATAAATAGTATATTATTCACAAACCTAACACAATATATAACTTAGTTAAAGTTTTTTTTAAAGAAAATGTCTTATAAGAAAATGCAATCATTTATAATTGTGACATACGTTAGAAAACTACAATGTTATTGCCACTAAAAACAATATCCAACGCTAAACCCGCCGAACATTATCAAAAACATAAGAGGCCCTAAAACATATCTTTTACTATAAATAAACACTGGGGTAGCTGAACTACTGTAAGTGTCATCATTAAGCACCAAACAATCATATAAACATTTAAAATAGCGACGGAGGAAACAGACTATATTTTTGTCAATGTAGGGGTGTCAGTTTGTTAACATAATACGCTGTAAACGTTATTTTTGAAAGACTTTTAGTGGATATAGTGGATATAAATGTTTATATAGAATAATGTTTTTATTACGTTTATGTAATGATTACGTTTTCTTTGTGATTAATATTGTATTAAGAACCCATATCAATATGATAATAAGCAAATGTCAATATTATCTCCTATAGTAGCATCATAATTTTATTGATAATTTTTTATAGTTTTTATGTTAACTTATTACATTTAACTTACTTTGTTTTCGTCTCCGATAAAGATACACTATTACAACTGCAGTTCCAACCAAAACTGGAATGGCTGTTCCAACGGTTTAATCCAACTATTAATAAATATCCATCTGTACTTGCTGATCAAAACAAAATTAAAATTATTTTACATAATCATATTACAATATATCAGCTATACAGTGTTACATTTCATAATAAATTCATCCAATGTTGTTAAACCCTACTAAACAATTTTAAACATCAATAGATATAAATGTCCTCAATATCCCCCCTGGTTTCTTTAATTTACACATGTAATATTAGAAGTTTTATTGTTTTAATATGCCCACATTTAAATTATTATTGTTTTATCTACTAGCCATCGTGTAAGCCTTTAAAAATTTAAGTAGTGTTGTTTAATATCTCAAAATATTAAGTTTAAACATCAAAGCAATATTCTAAATCATTACCTTCTGTGCTGAACTCAATTTTCTGTGAAGCAATTCCTTTTTCATTTTTAATTTTCAGTATGTATCTTCCGTAATCTGAATCGATTAGACTTGTGAAGCTTAATTTAGCTCGGTAACCATAAAGCTTTACCTTAACATCATGCAATGTCAATGTAACCTCTACAACAGTTTTACTCTGTCGGTACTTTTCGCTAATAGAGATTACGTATCCTTCTTTTAGCCATTCGACTTTAAGTGGTTTGGGACGGAATAAAAGTCTACAATAATCTTGGCAGTTCTGTTACATTCTTGTAATATTGATGTGTAAGTAATAACAGGCTTATCTAAAAATCAGTAATACAAAAAAATTTGAGAAGAAATTAACTAGAGGATGATTACACACATTTTATAATATGTCTTTTGATCTGACAAACTTATCCATTTTTCATTTTAAACAAAACTGAAATCAGATTATGTCTAAACAGGAAAAAAAATCGTAATTACTAGATAAAAACTTTGTCTACCATAGTTATCAAAGCAATAACCAAAGATAATTTTAAAAAAAATTAAATTGAATTTTAATGGTCTTAACTGCACTACTTTCAATAGAGTGGGGGTCGTTAATTCATTTGAAATTTGTTTCCTGCACATCGAAAATTAGTTTTGATGTTGTTTTGAGAAATAGTGTTGTGCTTAATTAATCGTAGACTTTCCAAAATATATGTACTTACCGTTTACTGTTACAACCATATCTTTGCTTTTTGATAATGTTCCATAAACATTCTCTGCATAACATGTGTATGTGCCGAGATCTTGATAACTACTGTAAACTTGTTGCATTACCGTTCACAGAACCCAGTAATGTTCGGATTATTTGAGAACCGATTTTCTGTGTCCATGGATGAAAAACTATATCTTTAAGATTTCCTCGTGCACTACAGGCTAATTCAATATCTTGAGTATTTTCGTATGTAAAAGTTGATTTTAATATGGATAGATCAAGATCTATGTTAAAAAATTAAAAAAAACTTTTCTATCAGAAATTTTAACTAAAAGAAGTCCTAAATTTTTTGATAGCAATTTGCATTAAAGTAGGACAGAAAGTATTCAAATATAATTCTTTCAAAGATATTGTTTAGTAAAAATCAAAACATCAGTAAAAGGTAATATTTTTGTTAAAAAAGATTTTTATAGTAAATTGTTTTTCACTATTACTATGATTTTCTTTTTTATTGGAGAAAAATTACTTTAGTAATACGGTTTTTATTTGTAACTCACTAAATTTATTTACACGTTTAAAAAGTTTATCAAAAAGACAAAAATGAAAAAAATTAAAAAAAAAAATAATAAAAAATAAATAAATAAAATAGGATTTACAAGCAGGCAGAATAAAAGTTTCCAGATTTAAACAATACGTTAGAAATACTTCTATATTTTCATTGGAAAAATGTTATTTCTTAATAGATAATTGAACTCTTAAGAAACTTAAAAGTGAGATAATGGATATCTTGAAAAATATATCGTATTGTTTACATTTCACATTTATATATATATATATATATATATATATATATATATATATATATATATATATATATATATATATATATATATATCATCTGAATGACTGGTGTTATAACGATTCCATCCGATACATCTGTATAAACCAGCATCATTAAGACTAATATTCTTCAAAGATAAAGTATAACCAGAACAATGTGACCACAATTCTCCATGTTTAGTCAATTTATATTCACATTTTGGATTACAGTTAACCCTACAGGTTATATCCGGGAGAGTTGCTAATGTTGTGGTTTGTTGAAGGAGTAAGTGTTACTGTTACTGTGCCTGGACCATCTAAAATATCAATACGAGCAACATCAAAATTATTTAATTCAACTTAATTCGATTGTTATCTAGTTCTATTTATAAATTAAATTTATTTAAAAGCATGATACTTATGTATACACTCAAAGGTAAAACAAAAAAAATATCTAATGTAGAATACACTAAATAAACTGACGAAATCATTTACAGAGTTTTGTTTAGAATACGTTTGACCTACACAAAATCTTGGTTTAGTTGTTTTCTTTTTATTGTACATCTCACTTAGAAATATTAAAAGAATGTTTCTTTTCTACAGTAAATTGTTAGGGCAGTGATTTTCGGAATCAATACCGCTTCACCTACAAGTCTAGTCGTCTGCCATTTAATTTATTTGCATAGAATAATCAAAAATTTATAAAATGACCAGCTACAATTATTATGAAATTAATTTTGAAGATTGTAGTTTACATTTTATATGCGTGTCTTTAAGAGAATATTTTTCTGATTGGTTTATTCAAAGAATGAGAAAATAATAACCCAATCGAAATTGAAAAATATAATGTTAAAATCATTTTATCTTACGCACTTATGACTCTTTCATCGCAAGACAGTTTGGATTTTACTTCACACTTTATTTGGTTTCAATATAACCAACTACCTAGTTCCATAAATGGTATACTAACATGATGACTCAATAATTATTTGATATTCCTTATGCATGGCTCTATGTTTGTGCCGCATGAATGTATGGTTTTAGTTAAGAAACATTTTTAAATTGTTGGTTACGTAGTCTCATAAGTGGTATACTTACATAAGGACTCTAAAACATATTTGTTACTTTCATCAGATTCTAGTCCTGTTCTCTTCCTGTACACGTAATTATGCTATTTGTATCATTTATTTGTACGTCTTGTATAGTTACACGAGAACCACTGAGAATATATCTACTAGAACTGTTTGTTACGTTTACTCCATCAATATTCCATCTGTATGATATTGATATGTTGTGGTTTCTAGGAACTGTGTTATGGATGTCGAGGAACAATTCAGCTTGAGATCATTATTTATAATAGGAGATGACAATTCTGTTATCAAAGGTTTAGTTGGTTTACCTTTTAAAACAGAAAAATGGAATTATGGCGTTTAGTAACAGTAATTTTAGCATTTTTTAAAAATTCAAACGTTTTATAATCATTAAATCACGAATCTCTGATTTTAATAATGATAATAATAATAATAGTAATAATAATAATATAATATTATAATTATTACACAGGCAAGTGAACCAATCACGCTTTTTTTAACCTTAAGTGAACCAATAACGCTTTCTACCTTTAAGTAACTTGTTCACGCTTTTTTTCCTCAAGTGAACGAATCACACTTAGTTACTTCAATTGACTCAATCACGCTTTTTAACCTTAAGTAACCCATCACGCTTTTAACAATTAAGAAAAACCAAAAACGTCTTTTTACAAAAATTAACCAATCACGCCGTTTAACTTTCAGTGAAACAATCATGCTTTTTATACTTAAGAGACTCAATAACGAAATTTACTTTAATTAATCCAATTACGCTTGTAAAAAGCGATCACGTTTTTTTAACAGCAAGTAAAAGAATCACGCATTTGAACATAAAGTAAACGAATCAAGCCTTTTTTTAACTTTAAGTATCGTAATCACGTTTTTTAACCTTAAGTTATGAAGCTTTTTTTAATCTTAAGTAAACTAATCAGCTTTTATCCTTAAATGAACGAATCCCGCTTAGTTACTTAAAATGCCACAATCACGCTTTTGAAATTTGAGTCAACTTATTACCCTTTTAGTCGTGCTTGGCATTGTCATAACGCGAGACTTTGATCTACTTTTCCGTCGTCGTTGAGAAAAATGTGAAAGTTTATGTTAAAGTAATGTATTTTCTACTTGATTAAACACTTACCAGGCGAAACATATAATTCCGTGGAATTCTTGTGAACCTTAAGTGAGGTATTCACGCTTTTTAATCTTAAATGAACAAATCGCGCTTTTTAACCTTAAGTTAACCAATCACGAATTTTTATGTTAAATTAATCCATATACGGTTATTAATCTTGAGAAAACCAATAACGCTTTTTTATCCTGAAGAGAATTATTCACGCTGTTTAACTGCGAGACACAAGATTAATTGACAAATTGTACAATTATACATGTCCCAAAAATTGGGAATGTTGCAGCAAGATAGGAATAATGTTTATAAGATCTGATTGTTAAAGATTTTTGTGGTTTGTTCGTTTTAAAAGACTAGTTCTAGTCGTCATTTCAGCATGTCATCATAACACAATTTGATTTTTAATCTGTATCTGTATCCAGCGATGTCAATATTACGGTGAATATCGCCTAGGTATCTTTTTATGTTATTAAATTTTATTTGATCAATTTGATTTTGTTTTCTGTATTTTAACAATTGAACCGTTCTTGTCAAATTTTGTAAATGTGTTTTTCAAGCTTGTCTCAAATATTAACAAAAGCGACATCTCGGTTGTGTTTTTTTCGCTATGGTTATATAGTTCCGGATTGTGTATTGCATTTAATATGTATTTATATACAAAGTGAAATCATTTTTGTCGTTCATAGTTAATTATGAACACAACGGCTCTCAAGCTTGCATTTTACAAGACAAATGAAAATATTAATACATTATACATAATATGCTTAAAACAAATCTATCATATCTCTTTCTCTCTAAATTGGTTTGGAGTTATGGAGTTTAAATTATATAGGATTATATGTGACGCGCCACGACAAAAGGTACAAGTCGACAAATTTTTCGAAAATGAGATTTTTACTGAAAATAATTGTTCGTTATGTAAGTAATTAAATCTAAAATTTTATTCTTCTATGTAATTTATAAGCATGAAAAATACTGCATCAAACATGTCACACCAAAGCTCACCAAAATCTAAATTACGTTAAAACTTCGTTTTCGTTTTTGACGTCAAATCCGTAGATATGTTACGTCTTAAAACTAGGGACGTACTACTGGTCTGGCATATCTATACAGATAGTTTTGTCTTTATAATCTAAATCCTACTTCTGTAATAATATCGTTTTGGTTGTTGTGATGATGAAGTATAAAGTTATAATAACGTTTTTCAGCTATTTGGGCTAAGACCGAGGTAATTAATCTCTATAGATTAAACTAAGAACGAGTTCGTGGTTGCCGGAGATATGCAAATGTGAATTATAGCCTGCGTATACTAGAGCCCATGCAGTGCGAATTTTTAGAAAAGTGCTAGCTGACCGAGCGCCAGGCAAAGAAGCATGATTTTAAAGTAATATGTATGAACCGGTTTGAGTTCTAACACCCCCATCATCACATGCTATCGAGAGAGGGACACTCTGCCACTTAAGCGGTTATAATGGTTGACCCAAAGTTTCGGGGTTTGCTCCATCCATTTTCATACGCTCCAGAAATAGAAAAAAAATTGCGAAATTTTGCACAAAACAGAATGGGAAAAGAAGGACGTGGGTAAAATGTAGCGCGGATGTTAAGCGGATGTTATCGAAAGCCTAGCGGATGAAAGCGGTTTTAAGTGAATGACTCCAGACATCATTAATATACGGGATACATGCCAGATACAAACGCTTTGAATCCTTTATATACGAGATGTATACGCTTATATCCTTTCTATAACAGTGCTGCTATGTATAGACGTTCCATGTACCTTATCTTTCCTCCTTTATTCCGTTTTCAGTTGTGAGTTGCGGAGATAGCCAGAGGATGCAGAGGTAATACAGCGGACATTTAACGAATGATAAAAGACATAGAACATTTGTTGCTCGTATATGGCACGGATTTACATCGCACATCGCGGAAAGTTATCCGTTTTAAAAGTTATGTGCAGCTCAAAAATTTATTTTAGATAAAATCGCAATGGACAGATGCTTGTTGGATAGAGCGTATGAAGCACATATGCAATGGGTACACAATGGATGCATTGTGTTTTCCAACGAATGGCAAGATTTTTCTGCAATTTACATCCCCTTTGCATCCTTAAGTGCAGTGGGACCGGGCCTTTACATTATGTCAACACTGTTACTTTAATACACTCGAATTTTTTGGCTGATTGTGCCACATGCTCAATATTCTGTCTGAAATAAATCTTCACGTATGTGTAACCAGTCAATTAGACACCCGATATACAAATGTTTTGACTAAGTCTGAAAGCAAGAAATTGTAAAACAAATTTATCATCCGTTAAACGTCCGCTGTATTCCCTCTGCATCCTCTGGGTATCTCATCAACTAAATACAAATACAAAATGTATATATTTGATCACTAATCATATACTTTCCCTTTAGTTGGTGATATGAGACTTTATTTGATAAAATTTCAACTCTACAAGAAGTTATCTTATCTTTTTCCCCGTTTTTTCTTAGCAGGTTATCGTTTAACGATTTTCCTTAAAATGAATAATTATAAAGGAAAGTTTCTGTTTGGATCATACATAGGGCTTTGGTATTTGAGATATTGCTCCCTTGCGCTTATAATTTCAACTTTGTACATATATGACCTCATGAGGTCAGAGCATCGATGGGTTGACAGGTACCAGGATAATGTGAGTTGGGGAGTGATATACCTGCCTGTGGTACACTGACGCATTGTGCTAGCACTTTAACAAAAAGTCGTCCAGATTGAACGCTAGTACAAGGCAGACCATAATACACACTCGCATATTTTACGCATACACGAACTTGTTCTTGGATTAATCCTAAAAGGTAAACTTAATGTCGCACTCGTCGCGAATAGCCAAATGAATAATTGCTGATGCGACGTTAAACAACACTACAGCCAACAAACCAACCAATCAACAATCTAACAGATAAGACTCCCTGTTGTGTTCATGACAATAGATTAGGCTAACAATGACAGAATGATCATGATCACCATCACACTAGGTCTCGCTCTTCAGATTCCGTACATGTTGCTTACATGGTAATTTATCTGTTTTTAAATGCTTATTGCTTATCAATCTCCTTCAATTCCCTCATTTAATATTTTAACTATGGTTTTGAATACAAGTATATAATCAAGTGTTTGGGAAAACAAAGTTTTTTCTAGTTTTTGAATTTGTATTTATGGTCTATTGTTTAGATAGTTTGTGACTTTTAATAGTGCTTTATCTCATTAAACTACTATTCCAAACTCGTCCAAAGTCAGGGGTATCAAAATCAGTGGTCATTATTGTGATTGTATTTTATTGTTCTGCCTTGTTGTACTGTTTTGATTTTTGCTTTAATAAATTTACTCTCTCTCTCTCTCTCTCTCTCTCTCTCTCTCTCTCTCTCTCTCTCTCTCTCTCTCTCTCTCTCTCTCTCTCTCTCGGGACTGTCATTCATTAAGCATATCATAACGAGCATTTTAGTGACATAACAAGGCATCGGTATTTAGTTGATATAAAGAGTGCGCTAGCGGATCAGAGCGTGTCGCCGTTCATACACAGACTGTTCCTTGTTGGAGCAAGCTGTCCCGGCGATGGTAGTGAAAGATTCTTGCCTGGTCAAGGGCATTCAAACATTACTTATCCGGTTAAAAATCACTTTTTTATTCAATGAAATTTTCCTTGTCAATAAATGAAATAGAATTAAATGTAAAAATAAAATAAAATAAAATAAATGAAATGAAATAAATAAATAAATAAATAAATAACAATAAATAAATAAATAGATAAAAAAACTATTAATTAAAAATATAAAAAATAACTAATATATTAATTGTTTAAAAGATCAATTACTTAACCTTTACAGGGCCTCTTAAATGTAAAAACTGTGGTGAAAAACTGTAACGCTAAATTTGTTTAACTTTTCACACGAACTCATAAGCTGTGAAGAACAAATGTGGTTTGACTTAACCATATAGAGCCACTACTTCAAACCATGAAGTTATAATGATGCTGTAAATAAGTGTAACCCTATGCTATTTATTTCTAACAACCCGTTTAATGAAGTCTTACTGAACGGGTAGCCTAATGATGAATCGATCACGAGTTGTTCCATGATTTTTTGAAATGTTTTTTGAACTGTAAATTTTGTACAAAACAATTTTTTAGAATGTTTTGTTTGGAAATTTATCAAAATTTAATTCTCTTTTGCAAACTATATTGTGTGATTCAAGTTTTAATTTGAAACCGGGATAACACGCATCATTTGTTTACATTGACAACAATGGTTCTCTGTAGCTATATAGTCTACTAAATATTATGAACTTTAATGCCAAATTATTAGTAGCGATTTTTCCATTTCATTCTGAGATAAAAACACAATTTGAGATAATTCAATTCGTTATTTAATATCCTGACATTCCAATGGTATATGAAGATTCAGCGGATTGTTTGTTTACATCGACTCGTCGAGGTTCTGTTGTAAATAACTACCAAACCGAATTGATAATGAAGTTGTAAAAATATTTTAGGGAAACAAATAATCATGCAAATGTTTTTGTCTTTGTTTGCAAATACTCGTTTCCATTAAAACGTTGATTAACAAGCTGATACATAAGGAAGCAACAGAAAGAAACGTTATACTTCACGTAGTTTCAGTGAGAAAATAAACAGCACCACGTTGAGACACCCCGCCAAAAATCAAATGTTGTTTCACGTCATTTTTTCGCATTGTGACGTAAAGCCTGAATTGTACCTGTCATGGCGCGTCACATATAATGATCATACACTTTGTAACTTGAAAAAATTAGTTTTATATGAATGTAGAATTACCAACCTTACAATCAAAATCTACCATTTAATAAAAAAGTAATTTAATCAGATGGAGGCAATTATATATAATAAATAAGCCCTCAGAAAATAAATATCAATCGCAATTAAAATTTCCATATGTTTGGAATTTAAATTTAAGAAAAATCCCTAAAAACCGCATTTGATAATGACTTAAAAAAAACTCCACTTCAAGTACACTCTTCTGACTACAAATTTTCCTAGCTTTATAAAATATACCTTTAACTTACCAAAAACATATAAAGTTGGTCCTTGGTAGATTGCAGAACCAGCTGCACCAGCTAAGGCAGCATTATATAAACCAGCATCTATTTTTGTTATATTTTTTTATTATAAACTTCATTTGTCCTGTCGCCGTGTCACCGTTGAAAACAATTCTTCCAGTGTATGAAGGGTCTACTGGTGCAATTTCCGTGCCAGATGCATAGAAGATGCTGTTGGTGTTTGAATTCCGAACGACAATAATATTAAATGCATCAGGTATCGGGTTTAGTGTCCAAGACAATTGAACATCATTTCCAACATAGCTATAAATTTCTAAAGCTTCTGTGAAAAAACCTGTCTCACATCAAAAAAATATAATGAATAAATAAATAAATAAATAAATAAATACATAAATGATAAATAAACACATATTTTTAATTACGACTTATTTATGTCTCAATCAAAACTGAGCTCTCGAAGTTATTGCTACGCTTGTAGTTATTACAACTAAGTATTTGTGGTAAGGTTATGTAGTAATTACAACTAATTGGTGTTCTGCTGTACGACTTATCATTTTCAAAAACTATGCCTTTCGAAATCACGACTGGGTATTTCGTTATTACGACAAAGGAAAAAGAAAAAGAAACTAAAAATCATTTGAAAGTCGCATAAGGAGTGAAATGAGTGACGTAAGAACTCTTAAGGCAGAAACTCTCCCGATCTTGATTTTAAAATATTAGAGATATATAATTGATGTTTTGTACAGGTTGTTAGAAAGTTTTACTGTCTGAAACTTCCTTGGCTCAACAAAACAGCCACGACATTATATACATTTTGTGATCCGTCATTGACATGTTATCTTCCGATAAAATATATATAAAAAAAGAAAAACTATCCTAAAATGCAACATTAAACAATAAAATCATAGAGCTTTTTTTTCAAGAGTAAGAACAGAAAAAGACACCTTTTAATGAAAAAAAAACAGGTTTGTTGGTAGAAAAATTTGGATCAGTATTGTCGATTACAAGTAAATGTTTTTAAAGTATCGTTATAAGAACACTTTACTTAATGCTTGTAGATTTGTGGAAATTATTGATGGTTCCCCTGCCATTAGCGCATACAGGACAAATTGTAAATGCCAGCTTGCAGATAACAAGTATAGTACTACCCTGTCAATGATTCCGTCGCACCTGTAGATGTTCAACCCCCCCTTAAAGCTGAAAAAAGGCGTATATATTTATTCGAGCCAATTACCTCCCGCTCTAACATTCAGCCAGACAGACGTCGGATACATGTATTATGTAAAAAAGTATCATATATCATTGTATTCTAGCATTGCCATCACTTGTCTAACAGAAGACATCTCAGGTAAAATCGCCCTGGAAACACAAAACAACAACTGCTTTGTGTGTTGTATCCTAAGTATTAAATTTGCAATTTATACCAAACAGGAATGGGTGAAATAGATAAAATAAGGAAATATTGTACTATTTTATCAAGTGTTCATCAAAATCTAAAAAAGTAAATGCTTAAGGATAAGAAATTATGTTTTTTTTTTAAAGTCATCGGAAAATAACATACAAGTAATAAGTATATAAATAATAACTAGTAACTATTTTGAACTCTTTTACACTGAATAACTTAAAACTACGACATATAACCTTTTTTATTGTTTTATTTTACAAAATAACTAAATTCTTATTTAAACATTAGTAATTAAATAAACAAGTTACAACGATTTTAAATAAATATCACAGAATTGTATTTGATGGGTTCGAACCCATAAAGTCTGACCAAGACTTGAAAAATGAGTGATTGTTCTTTCGTCAAACACTCGGCATAAAGTAAGAAAGTCACGAGGTCCTTCCTTAAAAACCGATGTCAAGTTTCACGACAGGAGTCGCACGTTAAAAAACACTTCCTTCCCATTGCTCTGAGTTCACTGCAAAGGTAAAAATCTTTGCCCTTACACCTACTGTTGGTTACGTCTCGTTATAAGTGGTATACTCATTATATCAATCTTGACATTATTTAAAGAAACGTTAATTTAAAGAAAACCGACGGATGCTGAAATACTCCATGTGTTTTTGTTGCAGCTGATTTTGTAATCGGAGTCTGTGGAACTGGGTTAGAAATGTTATTAGATTGTTATTCTGTCATTTGTAAAAGAGCGTCATTTTTGTTTGTCAACACGATTACAACGAAAAAACCTCCAACATCTTTTTTTCAACTTCAGTAGACGAGCAGCAACCCAAAAAATGTTAAAAAAAAGTTAAGAAAAATATGTGTTAAGAAAAGGCTTTGAGCCCTTAAACTATCTATGTGTTCCCAAAAGGCTTTAAGTCCTCGAACTCCCTATGTGTTCAGAAAAGGCTTTAAGCCCTCGAACTACCTACGCTGGAGTCGAGAAGAGAAACAATAAGGAATATATGTATCATACACAAAAAGTCCATAACATAAATGAAATAAGATCAAAATCGACCAATTAATGAGTAAGTAATAACAAGAATTCTTAATTGGAGTCGATCTGATGAATATGTATTGCATTTAAAAGCAATAGAATGATCAAGTGATGCTCCTTTTAAAACAAAAAGCAGAAATAACGTCATATTAAATTGGGTTTTTGCTTTTATTCCATATATACACATATTAACTTAAATGAAGTGAATATTGATTTTTTATTATTGATATGAGATAAAACATGTAACTGTAAATTGTATTTGTAAACACGCAGAAAGTACTTAGCAGTAAAAAAATTGCAACATTTTTGTGTATATAAACTTAAAACCTTTTGTGTACACGTAGTGTGTTTGTCAATGGTTATTGTACTCAGCTGATAACTATACTGCTATATCTCACACCAGTAAATTTTGTATCAGCATAAATTAAATGTTTAATTTAATTCTTGTATTTTTCAATGTTATTGTACAACATGTACAATACGAGTTTTATCACTGAAAACCATGTATTTAAAGTAACTTTACTTACCAGCCACTTGCAGCAAAAATAAACACAGGTGAACAACGAACTCCATGTCATGGTCTATATAACGCTTTTACATATTACATAGGGTATATTTAGACATTCATATTTACATAAACGACCTTACATACAACTGTCTTACATTAAAATTATTTTACTTTCCGGTTTTGGCTATGATCGCTATTTTTAAATACATATACTTTTTAAAGCACTACCTTATACGGTTTCAAAAATAAACTATTTAAAAAGTGACATAGCAAAATTACTTAAGTATGCTTTTTAAATGTCAGGGGTTGTAAACATACGAGTGCAAACAGCATCAGTGCTTCTATCCAAAAGTAAGGTTTACCTAAAATTCAATCGTAATCACAGATTGTTTTTGTTTATATTTTTAACGTAAATTTATATACTGTAGTATACCGGTATATCATTATAAATAAGATGGTTATTCAGTTAAGGGTTTTATTTTATTTTTTATTAAACAGATCATTTTGAAGTGGTTTTAGGTGGGAAATTTTGACATGGACTGGTATGAAATTGTATTTGTAGTTAATTTTGTTATAATATTTTGCTATGCTTGGACAACATTTTTCTGTTTTTATTGCAACCTATAGAATATCCTATTAAAGAGATACCTTGTAGGTTTTAATAAAATAAATTAGTGTTTTATCGCTCCATTCTTTCATTTTAATTCAAATTATTGTTTAAACACTTAAAAGTCTGTATTGTAAACATATAAACACAATCCAACACACAAAATCCAACATCCTAACTAAGACCAAGTGTTTGCGTGTAAGTGGCATGATCTCTACGACACAAGTTAATATAAAATGTTAAATTAGTATATCTTATGATAAGACTGTAAAATTGGTAAATTTCATCACTTATATAAAATTACCCAGATCGGAAAAGAAACTACTTAATCAATTGTCAGTCTGTTTACATCGTATCTGTATTGTGTGTTATCACGGATTGTATTCATTATATAAATACTTTAACGAAATGAAAATTACGGAAGGAAACATTTTGAGTGCATTAACTAAATACAATGTTATATCTACGTTAGACGTTTTTTATCTTTAATTTTAAACCTTATATATTTGATATTGTGTCAAACAAGATCAGCTACATGGTGTATAACTTACGAGAAACATTGCCGTACATGATTAATGGAAAAGCGGCCGCCTCGAAAGCATGAAATCGTCAATTCGTACCTTTTCGGAATGGGATATTATTAAGACTAAAAATCGGAAAAACTCCTGCGCCGTGAGATTAGCATTTAGAGGACATAGAGTCTGCTATTTCACTTAGTTAGGTTATTGAGAAAGTTCACTAAGCTAGCACCTTATCAAAAATATTTGCGATATAACAAGGCAGAACTTATTTCGAGAATACCAACGTGTTCAACGTGAAAAGACAAAAACTCCTGATACGACAGTTAAGCAACATTGCACAGACCCGACAACAGTATCGTATGATGCATTCGAAGCGGATAAACTTGAAAGACTTCTGTAATTTGCATGTCACTGGAGAATGTAGAGTAATGTGCATTATTTTTTGTTTTTTTCCAGGGATTCAAAAAAGACAAGTAATATCTGCGCTTTGCATCGTTTTTCTCTATACTTGACCTTGTTTACATATTAATCAAAAAGCTTTAAAATGCAGATTATAGTAATTATGATAATAATTAAATCAATGAATCAATAAATCAATACATAAATGATTAGTCGACTAATGGAATATCTTATACATTTAATGCACTTAAAGGTTATATTATATGTGTTTACCAAAATAACTTCTATATAACATCCTTATATTTGTATATCCTGACAAAAGGCATTGATGTTATGTTTTATTGTATTACAAAAATATAAACTACAAAAATTTGTAATTAAATTATAGTCTATTTGTTTTGGTTATACAATTTTAACAATAAGGTTCTTAAAAAGAAATTTTATTAATACACTTTATATACATCACTTATAAAAACGATTATCCCATTATGGATCATACCATCTATATACAATTATGGGCAACGTCACCAGTATGTAATTGTATATAATGTTATTGTGGACCCTGTAACCGTTTATATAATTATAAACTATATCATCTATGTGTTACATGGACCAATATCTTTTTCTTATCGAGATTTCTTCTTCACATATCAACTGCGTGTAAAATACAATAAATGAACATTTTTGTAATGAGAAGAGCGAAAATAGTTAGCTTAAATCACTTAAACAGGTCAGGTTGTATAAAGTTCAAAATGTGCAAAATAAATTGCATAAACTGAACACTATTAATGTATTCTTTTGCCTCCTAATTACCGTATGTACAACCCTTCCCCTCTATTATACTTAACCTTTGTATCTGATTTATTCAGTAATTATGAAAAAATGCGTAAACAAAGAAAGAATTATATTTTTTTTAATTAAAAAAAGAGTTAAATCGAAGTACGGCTAGAAAATAAAAATTTTATGAAAAAAACTAGAAAAAAAGCTTTCTTACGGCATATATTTGTAAATAAAAACTAATTATTTATAAAGTGTAAATAAGAATATAACATGCAACTGGCCGTTTTCCATATTTGAGTATTTACCAATTAAATCGTTAAAAACCCTTCAATAACTTTATAGTCGTCATGAGTCACCAGTATTTTACTGATTCTCTGTTATTGTTTTCTGTATATTATCTGTATATTATGAATCATGTCTTGTTTTTACATACACATCCATTGGAATATCATCATTGCCAGTTTCTGTAAAATCAACCAATTACCATATCAAAATATTGTAGATACTAAAACCCAAAATATACAAATCCATGTAAGAGTGAAAAAAATGCACAGTTTTAATAACTAGCACTGGAAATAATGTTAGTTAATTTTTTTTGAATTAGTCAATTTTTTCCCCATCATGAGGCTGAAAAAATAAACTAATTTCACGTGTATTGTTTCAAACAGATTAAAAAAATACAAGGCATTGAAATGCAACATATCTGAGAATATTTTAATTTTATGCCTTTAAATAAAAATAACTAAAGGATCAGGATAATGTAATTATATCATCATTATGTCGTCTTTTCGTTTTAACTCATAACGGATTTTAAAGTCTAAAACAAAAGATTAGGTAATTAGGTAATTTGTATTGAACAAAGTATTGAAAAAATAAAACTTGGAAAAATTAAAGGTATTGGAAAAACAACAATTTGTTTTTAGGTTCATTTTTCTAAACAGGGTTTACGCACAATTAATAATGGAATCAAAAGAAACCTTATAAATGGTTGTACTTACTTTTTTTCTTTAATTTTTGATAAGTATTTTGATTATCACTAACCGCCCCAGGCTGAAGACTTTCATATGTGTCAATATCTCTGTTAAAAATAATTTACCTAAATTTAACTAAGCTGAAAATCACAATAACATGAGAGACCTTCAAAAATGACAAACATGTAGACTTATACAAAATCTTTTCGGATCCTAAAAATATTAAATTTTAAAATAAGTTTTTTACATGGAACATTTTGAAAATTTCAATTGCATTATGAGCACCCGGCCTCACTTCCTTTATTAAGTTCACTTGTATAACATATTTGGCCAGTTTGCAAAGTTTTATTTTGTTTTTTGGATTGTGATATGGACAAGAACTTGTATGTTTGTTTTATTTTTATATGATAAAAATTCTCAACAAGCCTATTCAATTTGAATAAAATGGTTTTAAAATCAGTAAATAATATTAAAAACTTAAATATTTTATATTTTTAAAACATATTCGTTTATCTATGAGCTGTTTTTTTTATTCAAATTACATTTACCTTATCCTCTTATTTTCACATCCATGATCTGAAACTAAATAATGATATGAACATTAATAGAAGTGATCTCCTTGCAAATAAATCGTTGTGGATTTGATTAAATTGGACATTTGTTATAATCAAAATGATAATCTTAAGTAACAATAGACATACTTTGAGATGTTCTTGAAAGACAAGAACAGTAGCTAGAAATGTTTAGAGATTGTTACTTATTCCTGTTTTTGATTTGAGATGTTTATTTAGTCACTTAATTTTTAATCTTGAATAGAGTGAGGAGCATTCTTAAACAATACGTTAAAACTGTGTTTTAGAAAAAAAAACGAGACCTTTTCTTGTAAGTTCAGCAACTTTCTTTTGTAACTTAATGAGAAACCTATAAACTATAAATACAACTAATGACCCCGGCCTCACCTCCTTGATGGGAACTTTAAAAGTTTTTATATTGTTGGAATGGATTGAATTATGGTTTTAGCATTGGTGTGATTGTGTTTTTATAAATCATTAACTGTCTCTTGAAACTTGGTTTCAAAAAAATTAAAAGATACATGAATACAATGGAAATATTTTAGGAGCCATATCCTTTAGATCTCAAATTATCATGAACAGATCTTCCATAGATTTCCTATTATTTTGTTCAAATTTTAGAAGAAAAAATGTTTCTGTAAAAATAAATAAACATTTTACTTACTTGTTGTATGTTCTATTTCTGATAGGTATGCTGTTTTTCAGCAGTTGTTTCTGACTTAGGCCCCCATGCCTGTAAAATAGGATAAAACAACCTAGTGATTTCTAACATAGTTTTTATGTGAAACTCATTCTATTTGCAACAAAAGGTTTTGAATTAAAAGAGCGAAAAACGATATCATTTAAATATTTTGATGACTTCTCGGCATATTCAAAGTTTTCTGAATAATTAAATAGGGTTGAAAATATTATTTCTTATATTTAAAAAAAATAATATGAATCAACAATTTGTTATCACTCACCTTTTACTTTGATTTTTATGACCTGAAAAGAAAAAAAAATGTTTTACATTAATCTACATTCAGTCATAATAGAGAAAAGTTGTACCTCAATATATTTAACAAATATAAAACTAAAGCAAAGAATAATCATTAATATGTAATTTATTTAACAAATAATCACCCCTCTGCTCAGAATACGAAATAAAATTACTTAAATGAAGGCCAAAAAAATATATTCATATATTCATATATTTGTTAGTGAAGTATGTTAAAAGTAAGAATAAGAAAGAAGATTGATAAAAATAACATACTTATATGTTTATGTTTACATTTAATCAATGTATAATAATAATAATAATAATAATTATAATTATAATAATAATAATAATAATTATTATTATTATTATGATCGTAATAAATTTGAATAAATGCTTTACCTGTGTGCATGTTCTCATAATCTCTTGTTTCTGTGTCAATTTTTGAAATATCTTTAAATTTTGTTCTGAAGACAGAAAGAAACGTATATGTGTAGTTAATGGTTATTCAGACTTAATTAGGTCAGTATCGTAGTAAAATATTTGAAAAGGTATATATGTTAAGTTCTTGTTTCATTTGCTAAACGTTCCGAATACAAGGAATTCTGTGACTACATAATTTATTCCAACATATAACAAACATACCTGTTTAATTTTAATGTGTTATATGTATACAATTTTAAAATAGATTTTCATCAGTGACCCTGAGGGCGAAAACAAATAAATAGCTAAAAGATAAACTAAAAATAAGAAATCAATGAATCAAAAATTCCAAATCCATGTTGAGAACGTTGAAAATATTTTAAAGTTAAGTTTTAATAGAAAATTTAAAATCTAAAATTTTTGTAAATTAAAAAATTACTTACGTTCCTTTGGGTTTTGCATCACTGTTTTGATTATTACCTTAAAAAGTAATTAATTTAAAAATCGATCATTAAAATGCAAAGATACAAAACGATTTATTTTCCTGCAGTAAAAAAGTGTGTTTGTTCTTTTATGCAGTGGTTACAATGTGACTTTCAGTGCACACGTAGTAATCGTTTTGTATATTTCGTATTACGCTTTATCCAAATTGTTAACCAAACTTTAAATCAAGAATGGAACCGTTAACCAAATTAAAGGGTAAATATTTGAGAATATTTTAATTGTGTCTATCTGTGGCAACTTGAAGGTTAGTGACCGTACTACTATTGCTTATCCTCCTTAATAAAATTAGAAGTATTTTTTAACCATATATCTGAGACATATAATTTTGTTGTGCGTATTATCATAATGTTTGACTAAAATGTTTCCCTTTATTTTGGTATTTGATACTTACCTCCATTTTTACTACATAAGCCTCTTCTCCAAATTACAATAATAAGAATAACGATTATACCAACAAGCATTACCATTATTACTGACATGATTATGACCTCTACTCTGTTGTTTGATTCACAAAGACAGTCTGAAATTTTAATTAATAAAATATAAAAAAATGAATGAAGTGATGGTTTTTTTTTCTTTTTTTTTTTTTTTTTTTTTTTTTTTTTTTTTTTTTTTTTTTTTTTGAGGTAGAATTTTTTTCTTATATCAAGACAATTTTTTTAGATAGTTGATAAACTGCAATCCATCAACCCCCCCCCCAAAAAAAAAAAAAAAAAAAAAAAAAAAAAAAAAAAACTTTTAAATTATTAAGACGATAAATATATCACATACCTTTCGATTCAGATGTAACAGAAGCCAAAACAGAAAGAAAACTGCTGTTTCCATTTTCATTCATTGAGTAAAGTTGAAATTTGTATGATGTTGAAGGCAGCAAATCCTCAATTTCAAAAGAGTAGTTAGTCTTTTTCAAATCATCATTTATCAAATATTTTCTCAATTCACGGGACACCATGTTTTGCACCAAAATCACATATTGATGTTGAAAGTTGCTTTTAGAACCTCGTTCCCATTTCAAAACAATCGAGTTGTGTTTAGTGTCGAAAATCTCTAAATATCTTGGTGGCTGTGGCTTTGCTGGAATTACAATACAGCATAAAAAAGGTCTAATATTCAACATTAATTAATTTAGTGACAATGATTTGTCGTTATTTATGCGTATACCTAGTATAAAAGAACTTGTAAACCAATATTTAGAACAATAGAATGATCGTTAACATATGCACTAGTTATGTTTGTTTATACATGAATGTTTTATTTAAGAGCATTTCAGTAAAATGTGGGCTAAAAGATCCATTAGTCACCTACCTCAGTAATACATTAATGGGTGACTTTTTCTTGTATTCGTTGGACCTAATATGCAATTATTACGCAGAAAATACATTAACTCTCAATAAATGAATAAATAAATCAATGAATGAATAATGAATAAATAAATAAATAAATAAATGGATACAATTATAACCGAATTCCCAATCATTTACTTGCAATAAAGAAATGACAACCCAAAATTCCGAAAAAGCAAAATAATTGGAAATTTTTCCATTTTGTTTCCCATAACATGAATATTTTATTATGTATCTAAATAAACAAAATTTTCTTAATTGTCATTAGTAAACAGATGATTTTGTTTTAGTGATTGCAAATTCACATCAAATAAACTACTACTGATGTCCAAAACACAACAATACATTTGAATCAGTTGATAAATAAAGCGTGCATATCACTGGTAGAATTCTACTTACGAAAACGGGTAGCCCGTATGTGCATGGTTTACTTTTATAACATAGCAGAACTGACATTAATTTTTCAAACAATACTTTAACGGTCAGGTCATTTTAAATAGTCATTAACGTGATTAAGAGTGTAATATGGTCTAATGTTGTTTGAATGTTTCCTAAAGATACGTTTGAAAAAAGCTGCCTGGTGCAAGGAACCATTTTTAATAATTTTTTTATTTAGTTTTTACTTAATTGTTACCATTATTTGCACCGAGTCATTTTGAATTACACTTGCCGGATGTGTTGCACTACACGTACAAATTTTTCTATTTAATGAACTTGACGCTGTAAAAGTTATGATAGACCTTGCAATTCCATATTCTGAGGCGTTCGTGACTTTTCCACAAAAGCAGCTCCAGTTTATTACAGCTAGAGGACTCCCTCCCTTTACTTCACAATGTAGAGTTACAAAGGAGCTATCAGTTACTGACAACGAATCGCCGACATCCTTTATTTCAGCCTTGGGTTGTAAACGATCTGAAACAAATTCATCATGATTGCTTAAACTAATGTCATTCTAAATATTGGTTATCATAGAAAAATGACTAATAAACAAATGAAACATAATTTGGAGCTCATGGAATTAAGGGACATATAAAAAATTCGGTGTTGTTTGGTCTTGCGTTTCGAAAGAAAAGATTTCATTTGACGAGTGGTAATTTTATTTACTGTACAAAAAATAATGCAATCTCAATTTGAACTCAAAAACTATAAAAGAAAACTAGAAACTGTTCATTACTTTTGACTTACGTATTTACATCGCAGAAACAATAGATAATTCGAATTTAATTCTTTAGGAAATTGAAATATAACATATAAAATTATATATATATATATATATATATATATATATATATATATATATATATAGTAAAGGTAAGTTATGTTACATGTAAATACAGGATAAATATTTAAAACGTAAATAGCTAGATTTGGGAATTTTTACAACCCAAATTGTATACCACTTGTTGCGGCTAAAATAGATTTTAGTACTACTTACACTGTACATTCAGTTTTGGTTTGTTTACAAGTTCGACTGTCGTGTTCGGATCAATGTTATAAGCTTTACAGTTTATAGCTAGATCAGCCTGATTCCTTGTTACAGTAAATGTCAGTATACCTGTAACTGATGTCAATTCATCTTGCCCATTAGTAACTGTAGATGAACTATTTATAGTATAGTTGTCAGTACCAATATACCACTGTATATATGATCGAGGACGAGACTGTCCTGTTACACAAGTCAATGATATGTTCTGTCCAGCAAAGACATCTATCTGTGCACCAGTTACTTGATAGAGTGTTACAGAGGAAACCGGAACTGTAAACATATAAGGAACATATAAGGAATAAAAAATGTATTTTATCAGATAATTAATTTAATGGCTATTCGAAAAAAAATAATTTTTTTTTTTTTTTTTTTTTTTATGAAAAAGATTTTTTTCAGTAAAACCACAATTGTAACACTCTCTAATGAGAATTGCAAGTTAAAATCTACATCAACTCGTAACGAAGTAGAATATTAACTTTCTGCCAGAAAATACATATTTAATTACTGTAACAAAATATCAGTCGTCAATTAATCAACCAATAACTCCAAAGTTTTGACAATTCAATAATAATTTTAAAAGCCGATGTATCTGTTTTAAAAATAAAAATGAAAATAGTTCTCGTGTAAAATCGAAAAGCAAACAAAAATAGTGATGTTTTGTAATTTTCTTTTAGTTCTGAGAAAAGGACAGAAAAAAACATGTTTAAGGAACACCTCATGAAGATATGTTCTAAAGATTTACTTTTTTATCATAATGCTCCAATTTATACAATATAATTCGGAGTAATGAAGGTCATAACCTTGCCAAGGTTGTTACAACGTTTCATATAATTAGAAAATAATTGGGAATTTACCCATCAGTTAATATGCATTCAATAATAATCAAAAATATGGATGCATTCAGGCCTGAAATGGTACGAATAATGAATAATTTTTAAAATGCGCACAAAAACTAAATTTAAGACGTACCAAAGTTAGAATTTAAAGAAAAAAGGAGTATGTTTTCGACACAGCTTTACCTACCTTTATACCCAACCCATATTATTGCTGTGCATATTTTACAAATCTCCAATAATTAAAATCTACCTAAAATAATACTTTGATAGTATTTGGCAGTTATTTTTAATGCAAAATCTGATTTTATCACCTCTTTTTGGCAAATGATGTTTTATATTTATCATGTATCATCAAGAACAGTCACTTTTTGGAGTCCTACATCAAAATATATTGGTAACTAAACTTATATTAGTATATATTATAGTTTAATTTAATCATATCTGTTAAAAATGAAATAATACTAAATGTGAGTGTGGTTGTGTTTTTTTTTTCTTTTGCGTGTGTGTGTGTGTATATGTGTGTGTGTGTTCATGTGTTTATGTTTCTGTATTAAAAAAAATAAAGTATAAAATTCTTATAAATCAAACTTTGTTATTGTTAGAGTTCTAATGCACAAAACGCGGTACTGTTTACATACAGGCATGTGCCAATATGCTCAATTTCTATATTGTTCATCAAAACCGTTTTACACAATTACAATTAAACAACTAATTTGCATTCAATGTTTGCTTTCTGTCTCATATCGATAGCAAATATATTCTACAATGTAACTGCGAACATTTGTACATGCAGCGTACAAAATTTACCAAACTTGTTCAAATTGAAAACAAAACATCTAGGTAAAAATCTGTAAAGTGATTTCAAGTATTTTACCAATTTTGAACAAAGAATAAAAACACCCTGCCCCCGATGTTTTCTCTACAGATCGACATTACAAAGAGTCGGAAATATGATAAATTTGTAGCTTATTTGAGTGACAAACAATTCTGCTGTCATACGCAGACATGACTAGAATGTGTACGTATGGGGAAATATATGACTGCGTATTATTATGTAGATGTCAATTAATCTTCTTTTACCAGGATAATAATGCAATAAAAAATATTTAAAAGATTAGAATCTCTTCTTAGAAGCGGCTAACATACCATTTACATAGTTGAAAAAAAAGTGAAACAGAATAAGTAAAATAAAAAGTATTAAATTTTATGTGTACAATGTCGAGGAGCACCAAAGCTGTTTGAAATTTGCAGGGTTCGTTCAGACGTTTTTGAGCGGCATTACACAAACTTTTTACTGACACTAGTATTTGAGTTTCCTTAATACTCGTTAACATATGTAATGTCAAGTTAAAGATCGTTATGATCGTTATGGATTTCTATAGAACATAAGAAGTCCTGTAATCCTAAAACGGGTTTGTTTTTTTCCCTTTGCATTTGAATAGTGCAATAGCATCAGAAACTATGAGATAATCAATTGCTTTTTAAGGTTTACATAGATAATAACCTAGAACAAAGTAATCCTATTCTTATCATATTTTAAAAGCTTAAAAAACACACGTCGGTTGTTCTAAAATATGGGTCCTAAATCAATTATAAGTCGATTACTAATACCAAACTACATTTATGATGGCGTCGTTCATAAGTTATTGGTTATATTTGTGTGTTTTTCCCCATATGATACTTTTGGTATTATTTCTAATACCTATATGAATTAATAAAAATATTACCTGCTACTTTAAGATTTAACGCTGGACTCAGATCGTTGAATTCCTTACACTTCCATGAATATTCGGCATCAATAGATAATATAGTCCATTTAGCTGTGGAAATATCTCCTTTTTGTGAACAAGAACAACGTGATGGATCACATATTGTAGCTGCTGAAGTTACATTATAACACACACCTAATCCGTCATTACTTAATTGAACAGCTTCGAATAGTTTACCATTCTGTAAAAGTTGTTTTGACTGAGCGCCACCAGGATTAAATACACAGGTAAATGTAAAAGGTCTTTCTGGAACAACATATTGACTGGATCCACGTATTGTAATAGTTATACCTGAAATAGATATATTTAAATTTTATTATTATTATTATTATTATTATTATTATTATTATTATTATTATTATAATTATTGTTATTATTATTATTATTGAGATTTAAATATCTTAGTTTCTTTTATAAAATATGAACATTTTGTAACTTGCATAATGCATTTTTATATAAATGTTTAGCACGTCAATCCCTGTATTACATCGCCTAGTAGTTAGGCAAATGAATAAATAGGTATTCCGTAAAATTCAGTATTGATTATTTAGATCTCCGTAGATTGATAGGTAAAATTAGGCAACGTTATAAACATATGTATTTATTTTCAAGTAATAAAGTATGTTATTATGCTTATTCTTTAATAGCATGAAAACTCAAATGTTTAAGCAGTTTTTTAACTGTACGTGTATCGATGTGGAATTGACATCAAGACTCTCTCTCTCTCTCTCTCTCTCTCTCTCTCTCTCTCTCTCTCTCTCTCTCTCTCTCTCTCTCTCTCTCTCCCTGTATGCGCAATGTAAATTTTATTACCATGAGCGAGTTCTTAAAATAAATTTTAAATCCATTCTACTTTTTACTGCACAAATTAGAACTTTAACAATGAAAAATCTATTAGAAATTCCCTAAGCGAAACTTGAATCTAATTGGATTCAAGCTACTGCGATTGTGTTAAATAGTAAGATAAACATATCTATGTAAAACATTTTTCAAATTAGATTGGAACACAGAATAAAGATTGTGACAGTTAATTTATTGTTTACATAATATTTCAAACTCAAAGCTATTAATTTAAATAAATGTTACATCATTGAAATTCTTAATTTTTTCAGTGTATCAAAATTCCATTTACCTGCTACCATTAAAGTGTATTCTTCTCCGCCACCACCAAATAGACTCTCACATCTCCATACTTTATTGTTGTGACTGCTTGTCATTACATTAGCTGGTATCGTTAGTTTATATACAGGTCCAGGTTCACATGTATACTGGTACTGTGTATCAGATCCTGATCCAATTTTACATCCAGTTGCCTCTATAGTTGCTCTGCTTGTACCTGTATCAGTAGTATCAATATCAAGCCGTTTCCATTTTACAGCTACAGCATTACTATCCTGTGGATTACATGTTAATGTAAATGATTCACCAGCTACAGCAAACTCTGATGATCCTGTGAGTGTCCATGCAGCCTCTGTCAGCATAGAAAAATGACCTAACATCATTGTTTCAAACATTTGTAACAATCTGTATGCGATACCTACCTGCTAAGCAGATAACCTTTGGACAAACATCAGGTGTTTGTGATCTACACTTGATCGCATATGGTATTTATTTTGACAAAATTTTGTTTTATACATAGCTGGAAGACCTCAGTTTGGTTCGACCTTCACCTTGAATAATTATAACCTGTGGTGCAAGCACATGTTGTATGCCATACTTGTCTGTTAGGCGGATAACCAGTGAACTAACACAGGATGTGTGAGATCTACATCTCCTCGCATAAGCCACTAAGTAGCTATCCAAATTTAAATAATTCAGATGAAAATAGTTTTTCTTAAATATCGTTAAATTTGAAAAGTATGCAAGGTTCTCTTAATTCATTTATTAATATACACAAAGTCTATAAATGTATTGGAGAAAAATGGTTTTATAATACATCTAATAACATTCAATGATATCCCTGTTTATATTGTTGTGAATGAGTATGCAGTATAAGTAAAATACGCACACACACACACACACCATTTATTACATAGAAACGGGTTAAATTATTTGAAATTTGGAGAAATAAATCTGTACACTGTAACTTTTTTCACCTATCTACAATAAATATTGTTTGTTTAAAAATCATACAGCTTATAAATGAATGAATGAATAAATAAATAAATAAATAAATAAATAAATAAATAAATAAATAAATAAATAAATAAATAAATAAATAAATAAATAAATCATTGCCTAATAAAAAAGAGTGAATAAATAAATAGAAATTTAACAAACCATACTGTCGATGAGGTCTTGTTGAAAATGCAAAACACTTTCTTTTATTTTGTAAGATCTACAGCCTTATACGTTTAAGAACCATTAATTAACTTCCATATGTCTTAAGTATCAACAAATTACTGTATGGGGATGTTATCACCACAGCAAAATAAAGAAATTATTTTATGAGTAAAAGAATTTATCATACAATCTTAACATTACTCTTGTTCAGGAACCAATTATATGTGTAATGTAAATTTGTTTTGTATATTTTCTTAATGAAATAAATACAGTTTCAACTATACTTTAAATACCTCCAATAAATTTTATATTCAATAACAATAACAACTTATACTTTTTAAATTTACGACACATGTCTATTTGACAAGACTTTCCAAACAGTTGTATGCATATTATTTTACAGCACAAACAAATTCAAAAGCAAGTTAATTAGTCTAAAATGTCATTAAGTTAAACATCACATTTTTGTATCAGATTTATAATTTTTTAAGAGAGAGAGAAAGAGAGAGAGAGAGAGAGAGAGAGAGAGAGAGAGAGAGAGATATGCGTTAAAAGACTTATGTAAGTGTATATAAACCCGCACAATGTTTAGCAGTGGATTGTCCTATATTTGCCGTCTATGGTAGTGACATAAGGCAATTATATATAAATATAAATATATAAGACTACTGTTTAAGTTTTATATATAAATATTGAAATAATCAGTAGCTGTAATATTAAATATAAAAAATTACAAAATAAAAGTATATAAATACCTGTGACACTGTCTAAAAATATAATGAAAAAAATACTAAACTGACATAAAATCCGTGTATCCATATTAATAATTTAAATTCCTTGTTGTGAAGTATATTATGTACATACTTTAAGGGTCATCTAAATATAGCTAAACATTAAAAATAATACATATTTACCCTTTAAAATTTACCTTTCATTTTAAATATAAGGTGATAACGCCCTTATTGAGCCATAAAAATTAATGCAGGTTACCAGATGCTGATCATTTTATAACACTTATTATATATATATATATATATATATATATATATATATATATATATATATATATATATATATATATATTTATATATACTTGAATGCAATTATAGAACGCTTTATGTTATGTAAAAAAAAAACAAGAGTGTTATTTTCATTTAACTTCATTCGCGTCAGAACACCAAATTTTCATAATGACAATACGAATTCAATTTGAACTTGCAAGCCTGGACTTAAAAGACATTTATAGGGTTTTATTTTGTAGATTAACTGAATAGCAAAATGTGTATAAAATCAAAATTAATTAAAAAACATTGCACAAGTGATAATTAACGAGCACCTACAATGTTACGCCTTAAAACATTAAATCGTTTTAACGAAATCAAAATAGGCTGTGACCCCGCAAACAATTATTTCTATTTTTGTTTTGAAAGTGAAGATTCTGCCAAAGTAAAGCATGACTTGTCTTCTTGTGTCGATATACTTATATATGATTTAGGTTATGTAATTTGAAATCGTTTCTATTAATAAATTTGATTGACTTGCTTGTTTTATATCTTGTTAATTCATTGTTGTTATTCAAGAGCTACATAACAATAAACGTCCAAGAGAGGACAAGTTCTAATAAGTATATTGTTCAAGGTGATATATTATTTAAAACGATATGTGCGTTTATTTATCTGGCGACATGTATGTATATTTACCAGACGAACGTGCTGTAATTAATCAGGAGATATGTGCATTGATTTATCCGGCGATAATTTCATCAGGCAATATGTGCGTAATTTCATCGTGCGATATGTGCGTTTATTTATAGGACGAAATGTGCGTATATTTTTCAGGCGATATTTGCGTATATTTATCAGGCAATATGTACGTGTATTTATCAGATAATATATGCATTTATTTATAACGCGACATAAACGTATATTTATCACGCAATATGTACATATATTTATCAGGCGATAATTTTCTCAGGCAATATGTGCGTTTTTTTATCAGACGATATGTGGTATACTTGTAAGGCAATATGTACGTATATTTATCAGGCGATATGTATGTATATTTGTCAAGCGATATGTATGTATATTTATCAAGCGATATACGATTATATTTATCAGTAGATATATACGTATATTTATCAGGCGATATGCACGTATATTTATCAGGCGATATGTGCGTATATTTATCAGGTGATATGTACCTATATTTATCAGGCCATGTGTGTGTATATTTATCAGGCGATATTTACGTTGATTTATCAGGCGATATGCACGCATATTTCTCATTTGATTTGTACGTATATTTATCAGGCTATATGTACGTATATTTATCAGGTGATAGTTGTGTATATTGTTATATCATGCGATATGTGCGTAGATTTAACAGGCAATATCTGCGTTAATTATTTGCATATTTGCGTATATGTTTTAGGCGATATGTGAGTATATTTATCAGGAGTTATGTACGTATATTTATCACGCTATATGTACGTATATTTATCAGGTGATAGTAGTGTATATTGTTATATCATGCGATATGTGCGTAGATTTAACAGGCAATATCTGCGTTAATTATTTGCATATTTGCGTATATGTTTTAGGCGATATGTGAGTATATTTATCAGGAGTTATGTACGTATATTTATCAGGCGATAAGTGCGTATATTTTTCAGCCGATTTTTGCGCATATTTATCGGTTGATTAGTGCGTACATTTATTAGGCGATATGTGATTTATTTTTCAGGCGATATATGGTTATATTTATGAGGCGATAAATGCTTATTTTCATGAGGCAATACATAGGCTGTTAAATATACATACACGTAGCCTAAAAATAAGTTCATATCTCATTACAAATGTGCGCATATTAATTAATATATACACATTTTAATTTAGACACATATCGTGTAAAATATTATGTACATATCGCCAAAAGCAAACACATCTGAAATAGATGTTCATACATCCATGGAGAAACAGAAAGGTTCAAAACGCACGAAAAAATATACTCGAAAATCGCCTGAAATTTCACCACTTTTTGCCATAGGAAAAATCACGACGTAAGAGGTTGTTCGTGCTCTAATCTTCTGATGAATGCACAAGTGAAATGATGTAATGTGTGTATAGAAATGAGATTAGGTTTAACATTTGACTTTTTCACTGCTACTTTGCAGAGCTTCAGATTGCTAAAGTAGATTTCTGGAAGGGTATCGGATTCTTCTGCTGTTGGTTTATTATTAGATTTTCCTGTAAAGCATCCTTCTTTCCAGTGTAGGATAAGCATCACCACCAAATATGTAACTTTTAAAAATCCCCCATTTTGAAGTCAGCCGTAACAATTAACAGAATGTCTTTTGTGTTTAAAAACTCGCATTTCAAGATGAAACACGAGAGACAACTGTAAAATTTAATGTTAGAAAATTAGCGTGAATAATGATAGTTTTAGTCATTCTGAGAATATTCAATTATATCAAGACTCTAGGTTTGTATTGGATTGTTAATTGTAACATCTGAAGCTATATGACAAACGTGATGACTTCAATTTTTCTATAGTCAACTTTCCGTTTCTTTGCAGTAATATCCCTGCTTATCCTGTGTATGGTGTATATGTTTCACAGTTCATACGGTACAGTAGAGCTTGTTCCAACTATGGGAACTTTCTGCAACGAAGCAAATTACTAACAATTAAATTGTTGACAAAAGGATATTGCAAGCCTAGGCTAATAAGGGCCTTTAAAAAGTTTTATGGCCGTCATCACAATATTGTGGATAAGTATGTAGTCACTGTATCCCAACTTATACTGGATATATTTGACTTACCATAGTTCTTTGTTCCTTTCATTCTCAAAATTGAATGGCATGTGACGGGTGTAGCTAGCTAGACAGGAGTTGCTTACCCTTCCGGAGCACCCGGCCTCACTTTCTTGATGGAATTTCACGCGTATAACATATTTTGCCAGTTTGCAAAGTTTTTACTTTGTTTTTGGGATTGTGATATGGACAAGGATTGGTATGTTTGTTTTATTGTAATTTGGTCACATCAGCAATATTTGAGGTAATTAATCTTTATTTATTTGTGAAAGACAAAAATGCGTACCAATTATGTTTATTATAGTGTACCTTGTACTAATCATACCCAAGAAGACTTTAAAAAAAGTGTTAGCTCACTGAGGTAGTGTACCACACACCAACATACCATTTCCCACGTCACATTATCCGTATTAACCAGTTGATAATTCTCCAAAACCGAAGACGAGGCGATAAAGCCATTTCTTAATTTTTATGAATTTGCCGGACCAGGTTTGAACACTCGCCATCCCAGACTCAATCCGTACGCTCTACAACTGAGTCACCGATACGGATGTCAGTTCTGGGATCAAACTAATAAATAATAAAGAGGAATATTGACCCAACTACGGATGATTGGATTTTTGTGTCAATATTTTTTTTCTCATTTAAAACACATTTCATTTAATACTCAATGTAAATTAAAATAAAACAAACTCGACTGTTTTATATTTGTTACATATTTCTGTTCAATACAAGAGAAAAAAACATAAAACCTAAAACAATATCAGTATTTAATTTGCTATTGGCTCATTGTTTTTGCTTAATAGTGTGATAAAATAAAACACAAACATACCAGTCTTTGTCTAAATCACAATCCCCAAAAACAAAGTAAAAGCTATGAAAGCTGGTAAATTCAGTAACACACGTGAACTTCCATCAAGGAAATGAGGCCAGGTGCTCCGTAAGGGTAAGCACCTCCTGCCCACCTAGTAACAGTCGCCACGTGCAAGTCAGCAATAAGAATGAAAGGAACAAAGAACTATGGTAAGTCAAATATATCCAGTAGGTGTTTCGATACAGTGACCACATATTTATCCACAGTATTGTGATGACGGCCACAAAACTTTTAAGGGCCTTGATCAGCCTAGGTTTCCAATATTCTTGCATTTACAATTTAATTGTAAGCAATTTTTCGGCCCCAAGCGTCACTGTTGATTAATGAATTTCCGAAATATGCACATATGGTACTGCAAAATTTAACTGGTATTTAGTTATATATTCACAATTAAAGTAACAAATGTGTTAAAACTGAATAAAAACCAAAATCACAAAAAATAATAAACTTTTTTATTTACGGTAAATATGTCAAAATATAATAATATATTTATTATAATCCGTGAATTTTTTAAGAATTACCGACTTTGATCGGGAATCACGAGCGTTCATACCCTTATATACGTGACCAAACAGAAGTCAATTCTTATATTTACAATTCATGGCCTATTCTTGTGTAAAATCATTAAATAAATTATGTATAAAAATCACGATGTAACAAATTCTTGAACTTTCATACCATTTTACAGCTTATTTTACAAAGTCAGTGTACATGTGCTAGTTTCGGGCCAAAGTTTTAAAAACAAAAATAGTTCCAGTTTTAACACGTATTTAATTGCAATATATGAACGATTAAATGGTGCTTTTTATAAATTATGCAGAAGTACATCGCGTCATCACGATTTTGAAAACAGATACGTATAAACATTAATGTGCATTCACTTGCGTTTGTTATAAATAGATTAGGAAATCCCCCCGACATTTGTTTACAAATTTGTCTGTATTCTAACGCCCTTAGTTGTCATGTCACACAACTGCAAGTTTTATACTGAAGTTATGAAGTTATGTACTAGCGAGTCTAACAATGGTTCACATAGTACAAAATATTATCTATTTTAAATATTTGTTTATAGGTTTTACATGTATATGGCAAAGAAACAATTACCCTGTTTATTCCAAAGCTATCTAGGTACTTAACTATCCATTGTTAACTGATTTTTGGAAGATTTTGTAAAATAATATCTAATATTTGGTAAAAATATTTTAATGACGGTGAGACGTTCTACTGTAATAATTGTTTGATATTATGTAGTCGTAGGAATGTAAAATGTGGCTTATAATGTCAGTCTGGTGGGTCAAACTAAAACATTTTGATAATTTGACATAAACAAGTCTCAGTGCGTTTTTTTATGGAACGATTGACTGATTTAATTGTTCACAAATAAAGATATTCCTTGCTTTTTTGTTATCTGATTAAAAATTAAAAGTTAAAATTTAAAAATTAAAACGGCTGAAAATTTAGCTATATGGTATATTTTCTGACAGCACAAAGTACTGCCTACTGAGTAATGGGTATCCTCGTGGAGCTCCACTAGCAGTGGTACCTGATATTAGAAAATCAACTCAAACGTATTCGTCTGTGGTTTATAACCTCAAGCAAGAATTGTGTTTAAAGTAACTTTAGATGCATTTTACTGGTTAAATCACAGTATATAGAAACACCTTGACCAATAAATCTACTTTCATGTTCGGTGTATTCTTTACTGAAAGGGCTATGTATAAAAAGTTAATGATTTACTCTAAAACATTAGCAACTAATCCACACAACAGTGTATATTCCAATCCACCAGTAATGAGGTGTTTATTGATACCCCTGTCTATGAGTGTTTGGGTGTATCTGTGTGTCCACCTCGATTGACTTCCATGTAGTTTAAAGAAATCTGTAATCAGATTGAGCGAGAGCTTGGTCAGTTGATTGGTCATGAGGTATGGGATTGTTAGACATCTTAATCATGCATCCAAGATGACCGCTGTTACTGTAAATATTTTTTCGCCCAATCATAGTTTCCTTGAATTTAAAACAGTACATCAGATGGAGCTGAAACTTGTCAGTTGATTTGTTATGATGACAAGATAAAAAAACACATATAGGGACCACTGATTATAATTGCTAATTTGGACTATATATCGTTAAACAATCCAGAACATCCATCTGACGCCATTTTAAATATGGACGTTTAAAAGTGCAGAAACTGAAGTGAGATTTTGAAAAAAAAAAGTTTTCATTAAAACTCTTTTGCATTGAAAGATGCATGACTATATGTTTGAAGTGCAATTTGTGTATCTTAGACGGACGAAATTAGCAAGAAAATAATTTTCAATGGTCAAGCATGTAGGTTTCGAATCTTCGCGAGAATGTTTGAACGTAGATAGGGATTCTGTGAATTATTGTTTCTGGATTGTTGGCATTGTTCGGTTGACATTCACTCTTGTGATTTATCTTGAACATTATGTGCAGAAATTCATACTTCATTGTTCAAATATTAGACAGCAAAGCAGTGAGATGTGAGACCTTTGAAACGAAATTTCATCAATTTTTTTTTCAATTGACATGCTGATATTAAATAAATTAAAACTTTATTTCTGTGGTACATTAAACACTCTTTAACATTTCAAAATTCCAAATATCGTGTTATATATTTACAAATAAAAACTGTATCTTTAGTGTCTAACACGTTTCAGTATTGACATACACATTTCTTTCTGTAACCGTAGTTGTAGTTTTGTCTGAAAAAAGTAAAACAAAAGAACGTCAATAACCCAATTCCCGATAAATTAAAAGAAATCTAATGTCGTTATCATTTGTGTTATGAAAAAGTGCTTCTTCAAAATCCAATTTTTCTACCTTTTATATATCTGCTCACGCTAAATTGTTTTTGCGCTTTGTTGTTTTGAATGGTCAGGTTGTTATTGAATGATTCTTTCATTTAGTGTTAGTTTTTGCAAATTATGATGACTATTTCCCAATCACAGGTATCACACTGAAGTCTACAATTTATCCTTTTTAAATGTCTGTGTTATATTAAGAAAATATAAAAACTGTTTTTCTTTTTTTTACCTTCCAACTTAATCTGTTCATAGGTTTGTTGATCATTTGGCATTTTTAAAGTTTCATATCTCAGTGTGTTCCTAAAAATTACACAAAAATGTAATTATCAATCATACACACAAATTACGTAATCGGGATGTCTTATAAATACAAATGTCTCTTGCTAAAATAACAAATATTGTGAATTGACATTAAATTTTTTAATGTAAAATCATAAGCATTTATTGATATCAAATGAAGTACCAAAAAAATAAAATAAAATAAACTCTTTTTTGTAAGTATTACATTACTATATTCTGAAACGCAACTTTATTTAACGAGATAAAAAGAAATAGACATTATACTTTTACTCTTAATTTTATTAATAAAACACTTTTTATAAATAAAACCAAACTTACTTTTCCATAGTGCTGTCAATTTCTTTGGCATCTGCAATATAAAGATTGAAAGAAATAAAGATTTAAATTGAGAAGTGTTGATTTACGGAAACAAAAAATAATAAACAACGTAGTTGAACACTTAGACATGTATGTAACCTGAGTTTATGAAGTTGAATTAAAAGTCCCACGTATTTCTATTCTAAAAATGTTTAATTTATGGAATTGTAAATATATTTATTTTTGTTTGTTTTGCAAGATAAAAGCCTAATAGGATACATTCGAAATATGATTTTACAATATCGTTAAAGACAAATATTACCTTCCGTTACTATATCATTGTAATAGAAAAGAGAATATTACCTTCCGTTACTATATCATTGTTACAGAAAAGAGAATATTACCTTCCGTTACTATATCATTGTAATAGAAAAGAGAATATTACCTTCCGTTACTATATCATTGTAATAGAAAAGAGAATATTACCTTCTGTTACTGTATCATTGTAATAGAAAAGAGAATATTACCTTCCGTTCCTATATCATTGTTACAGAAAAGAGAATATTACCTTCCGTTACTATATCATTGTAATAGAAAAGAGAATATTACCTTCCGTTCCTATATCATTGTAACAGAAAAGAGAATATTACCTTCCGTTACTATATCATTGTAATAGAAAAGAGAATATTACCTTCCGTTACTTTTTCATTGTAATAGAAAAGAGAATATTACCTTCTATTACTATATCATTGTAATAGAAAAGAGAATATTACCTTCCGTTACTATATCATTGTAATAGAAAAGAGAATATTACCTTCCGTTACTATATCATTGTAATAGAAAAGAGAATATTACCTTCCGTTCCTATATCATTGTTACAGAAAAGAGAATATTACCTTCCGTTACTATATCATTGCAATAGAAAAGAGAATATTAACTTCCGTTCCTATATCATTGTAACAGAAAAGAGAATATTACCTTCCGTTACTATATCATTGTAATAGAAAAGAGAATATTACCTTCCGTTACTTTATCATTGTAATAGAAAAGAGAATATTACCTTCCGTTTCTATATCATTGTAATAGAACAGAGAATATTACCTTCCGTTACTACATCATTGTAATAGAAAAGAGAATATTACTTCTGTTACTATATCATTGTAATAGAAAAGAGAATATTACCTTCCGTTACTATATCATTGTAATAGAAAAGAGAATATTACCTTCCGTTACTACATCATTGTAATAGAAAAGAGAATATTACTTCTGTTACTATATCAGTGTTATAGAAAAGAGAATATTAACTTCCGTTACTATATCATTTAAATAGAAAAGAGAATATTACCTTCCGTTACTTTATCATTGTAACAGAAAAGAGAATATTACCTTCCGTTACTACATCATTGTAATAGAAAAGAGAATATTACTTCCGTTACTATATCATTGTAATAGAAAAAAGAATATTACCTTCCGTTACTATATCATTTAAATAGAAAAGAGAATATTACCTTCCGTTACTTTATCATTCTAACAGAAAAGAGAATATTACCTTCTGTTACTACATCATTGTAATAGAAAAGAGAATATTACTTCCGTTACTATATCAGTGTAATAGAAAAGAGAATATTACCTTCCGTTACTACATCATTGTAATAGAAAAGAGAATATAAGTTCCGTTGCTATATCATTGTAATAGAGAAAAGAATATTACCTTCCGTTACTATATCATTTAAATAGAAAAAAGAATATTACCTTCAGTTACTATATCATTTAAATAGAAAAAAGAATATTACCTTCCGTTACTTTATCATTTAAATAGAAAAGAGAATATTACCTTCCGTTACTATATCATTGTAATAGAAAAGAGAATGTTACCTTCCGTTACTACATCATTGTAATAGAAAAGAGAATGTTATCTTCCGTTACTACATCATTGTAATAGAAAAGAGAATATTACTTCCGTTACTATATCATTTAAATAGAAAAGAGAATATTACCTTCCGTTACTATATCATTTAAATAGAAAAGAGAATATTACCTTCCGTTACTTTATCATTGTAACAGAAAAGAGAATATTACCTTCAGTTACTATGTCATTGTAATAGAAAAGAGAATATTACCTTCAGTTACTATATCATTGTAATAGAAAAGAGAATATTACCTTCCGTTACTACATCATTGTAATAGAAAAGAGAGTATTACCTTCCGTTACTACATCATTGTAATAGAAAAGAGAGTATTACCTTCCGTTACTACATCATTGTATAGAAAAGAGAATATTAGTTCCGTTGCTATATCATTGTAATAGAGAAAAGAATATTACCTTCCGTTACTATATCATTTAAATAGAAAAAAGAATATTACCTTCCGTTACTATATCATTTAAATAGAAAAAAGAATATTACCTTCCGTTACTTTATCATTTAAATAGAAAAGAGAATATTACCTTCCGTTACTATATCATTGTAATAGAAAAGAGAATGTTACCTTCCGTTACTACATCATTGTAATAGAAAAGAGAATGTTATCTTCCGTTACTACATCATTGTAATAGAAAAGAGAATATTACTTCCGTTACTATATCATTTAAATAGAAAAGAGAATATTACCTTCCGTTACTATATCATTTAAATAGAAAAGAGAATATTACCTTCCGTTACTTTATCATTGTAACAGAAAAGAGAATATTACCTTCCGTTACTATGTCATTGTAATAGAAAAGAGAATATTACCTTCAGTTACTATATCATTGTAATAGAAAAGAGAATATTACCTTCCGTTACTACATCATTGTAATAGAAAAGAGAGTATTACCTTCCGTTACTACATCATTGTAATAGAAAAGAGAGTATTACCTTCCGTTACTACATCATTGTAATATAAAAGGGAGTATTACATTCTGTTACTTTATCATTGCAATAGAAAAAAGAATATTACCTTCCGTTACTATATCATTTAAATAGAAAAGAGAATATTACATTCCGTTACTATATCATTGTAGTAGAAAAGAGAATTTTACCTTCCGTTACTATATCATTGTAATAGAAAAGAGAATATTACCTTCCGTTACTATATCATTTAAATAGAAAAGAGAATATTACTTTCCGTTACTATATCATTGTAATAGAAAAGAGAATATTACCTTCCGTTACTATATCATTGTAAACGTTTGGTTCATTGCTTTGTCCTACATTTTCTTCCTGCCTTAGAATGCTGAAATAAAATAAAAATCAACGCAGTTAGAGTAATATGGTTTTTTGTAATTTTGATAGACATTTCTTAAAACAAAACTCATTTATTACCGTATCAAATATTTTGACTTAAGACTTCGTGTACCATTTTGTAGTATAAATAAAACAAACAAATAACAGTCAAAGTCTAAATAAAAAGAAAAAAGTGAAAAAAAAAAACTTTAAAAAATTGCCAGTTTATTTAAGCACTTGATCCTGAGGCAAGGTAAGTCGGAAGTTTTAAACCTTGGATATTACATATCGCTGATGTTTTACGATAACTTTGATGGAAAAAAATAAACAATGCATTCATATTAAAAGAATAGGCATATCTGTCGGTACGTTTTTGATACAAAGTGTCTTATACTGGAAAGAAGATATTATTATTGACATTTTATATATACTTCATGTAAAAGAATTTTTTTCTATTTTATAAATTGAAGTTGTATGACGGAAACCATTAACAAAACATTTGCAATTAAAACCCTTTCGACATCGTGGAACTTATTAGATACATTTTAAATTTAATGGCCAGAAATCATCAAAATTGCTTGTCAATAAAATGTTTTACTAATGCAGAATTTTCATTGTACAAAAATTGGATATTAAATGGTATACAATATTTAAAAGACATTTTTAATTTTGAGGATAAACTTTTATACATTTCAACAAATCAGGGGAAGGATTATGACAAATAACTTCATAACTTATTATCTTTGTTGTCTTGTATACCTAAGTGCCTGAAAGATACAATAAAACTTTACTGTGATCAAGTCAATCCTGGAAACTTTAGACCAAAAAATACTTTCTTTGACAAGATTATGATCAACAAAAAAGTTAAATTTATATACAGAAATTTAATTGACAATATTTGTAATCAATCAACTGAAAAATTTTTAAAATGGGAGGAAGGGTTAGTAACAGTGGTTAAAAGATCATGTCGAGACACATATCTTAAAAACTTTCAATTTAAAATTTTACACAGAATTATACCAACGAACTCCCTTTTATACAAAATCAAAATTAAGGACACACAATTATGCACCTTTTGTCATGTAGATGAAGAAACCATTGAACATTTATATTATGATTGTCCAGTTACTAACCAATTCTGGTTATCATTTATACAAAAAGTCAAGTTATATTACAGTCATATCAATTTTACTAAAGATAAAATTTTACTTGGTTTTAAGTCAGAAAATTTATTTATAAATATGATTTTTATCATAGCTAAAAACTATATCTATAGATGCAAATTGAAAGAAACAACTCCAAATTTGACTGGTTTGAAATGTAGAATCAGAAATTACCAATCCTGGGACTTTTATATTGCAAAGAAAAATAACAGGATTCCTTCATTTGAGAAATTTTGGGCCCCTTTTCAAACCATTTTTACAACACAAGTAATTTCTTCTCAGACCTATTTAATAAAGACATATAAAATTGTAAACACTTTGAATGTGTGTGTGAGAGAGATGAGTAGATGTTTCTACATATATTGTATTTAGTTTCAATATCAAACTGTTTAGGAATTTATATTAAAAACAAATGTAGTCAGATCGTACTTTTTTGCAAATACTTATATATATATCCCCATACACCCTGGTCAGGTGGTGATGTAGGGGAATTATAAAAACCTGACTATCAAAAAGAAATAAAAGAAAAAAAAATGTTTTACTAATTTCTTAATTTTTGAAATTTATTTACAACTAAGGTTTGTTCTCTTATGCCAAGCAAACATTTGCTGATTTGGATCCATATTATATTGGAAAATTAGTTAAGTTTATTTCGAAATGTCAAAAATGTCTGCCTTTTTTATCTATCAAAATTTTCGGCGTCACTAATGAAGAATAATTTTCCGAAATTGCAAGTTGTATCTATATGCACAGATTACAGATGTTCATATTGGAAAATTAAGGCGAAAATAATTACAAAATATTCTTCTGTTATATTGCTCTCGGTAGAAATCATTTTCTTCCACCGGAAAAATAACAATATTTAACTCACAAATTTGTATATCTGACAACCGACTGGTAATTTTAAGTTTTAATTCAAAAGCATAATGTCAATATAACGAGTAAAAATAATATGATTTGTGAAAATAATCAATTGTACTCACTATTCTCTGTCTGAATTTTTGTAATTTCTTTAAAACCGAAGTTTGTTTCACCATGCAAAGCATTCCTTAGCTGGATTTGGAGTAATGAAATTTTGGAATTTGAGTTTATTATTTTTAAATCTTTTGTTTATCTTTCTATCTATAAACTTTTTGGCCACTAGTGTCACTGATGAGGTATGAATTTCCGAAATTTGCACATATGGCACAGGAAAATTAGGTACGTTTGTGAAATAATATATATATTTATTCTAAGTAAATCAATATTTTGGGACCGGGATAAAATTGCAAAACTTAACGAAAAATATGAAATATTTAAAACTTACTTATATGATAAATCTTTCGACGAACAAACTTACCTTTCATCCACTTGCACATCTTTAATATCCTTAACACCTTTTTAATAAACAATAAGTAGAAATTACATTGGTATTTTATTATAAACATGCATTCCTACATTATGCCTGTGCAAAATATGATAATTTACGTACATTAAACAAATTTTTTGAGCCTGATATATTAAAAAAACTAAAAAGAACTAACGATTCAAGAAAAGGAAACCATGTATAATGTAACTTGAAAAAACTACTATTACTAGACATATATAGATGAGTTTTGTCTTCAATTCAATATACTTTTTATCAATCTTTTTGAAAGAGATATATCAATCAGTTAAAATGAATGTAAAGGTGGACATAATTGGTTGTATCAAAAGATAGATTATGATGAAATATATTGATATTTGAGAACAAACAATCATATAAAATGTCCTAGAGAACACTTTATTATATGGTATTTTTAAACCCGACATTTTCTTCTCTCAGATTATATGTAACAAATATTCTTTAATATTGTGGAATGTGTATAATTAAAAGTTGTAAACAAATACATATAACAATTCAATAAATTAAAAACCTTTAGCGCTTTGATATCTTCTGAGGAAATATATGACACCAGCTACTACTATTAACAGGATAAATACTGATGCTAAGGTAACACCAACTGCTACACCTGCGTTTAATGACGCATCTGGTTTAACTGAAAAGAGACGCACACCGATTTATTAAAATTACTTGGAGAAAATATCAACACAGTATTAATCGAAATCATTATCATTTTGTAAAACAAAATCTTGCAAACGAAAGATTGAGGACATTATTAGTATTGTTTCAATTAATATAAAAGGCTTCAGGATAAAATTGGGTCCATAATTCAAATATATATTAATACGAAAAAATATACATGCTTTCTTGTTTAAATGACATAATCTTGAAGATGTTGAAATGTACCATTATATAATTTAAAAGGGGAATAAACAATTCGTTCCTGTACAAATTTAAAATTGATGTCCTGACGACGAAATAATTTCCAACCCCCCCCCCCAATATTGCGGAACAATAAGATAAAACTATTTCAAAAGATCAAAACCCTTAATCTCTGTGCAAAGCATCACATATTATTTGCTAGATTGACTGCAAAAGAGATACTACAAAGTAAAAGTTTTTTTAACAATCTAAAATGTGATTTATAACGCGGGATATATATTTATCACTGTATGGAAGCCATCCCTTCAAGTTCAGGGTACATATAACTCTTCTTTTATTCACTGTTCCAATATGAGTAACACAACCTTGGATATTACTAAAAGTCTGCCATCAATAAATTAGTATTTTGTCATCTTTTATTTTTATTTTGTAGAGTTAATTTCTAAAACATACTTTTCATTAATGTTACCTGTTGTAGAGCAATTGACTGTCAGCCGGGAACTTTCTCCAAAAGAGTTCTTAGAATATATTTGAAAGAGATATGTTTTTGATTCTTTTAAAGACAAAGTTGTATGGCTTATTGGTTTATGCACTCCTGGATCTATTATATCACTGACTAAGGTTTGTTCTTTTCCATCAACTTCTTGATAAACAATATTGAATGTTTGCCTATCCCCATTGTTAGATCCTGATGTCCAAGTTATAACTGCAGCGTTAGAGCCGATACATGTAGCTAAACCCCCTATCGGTTCGTCTGGTTTTCCTATTAAAATAACATGTAAAATGTCACAAAAATTTCATAAACTTTCAGAAAATTAAATTTTTGAATATTTGAATGTTCTTCTTTATGAGATGGTATGGTTTGTTTGAGTTTTATTATAAGAAATATGTTCTTCAATGCATAACATTCCTTATGACGTTATGAATAAATGTTTAAAAACTTTAAAAATTAGTGAAATAGTTAAAATCATGTTTTATTTATTATGATTATAATTCTTACCCACTGGTCTGACTGTAAAGACATCTTCATGTGTACCAATGATGTTACTAGTTTTTAGAATATAAGTTCCATAACCATCTACATTAAGATTTGTTCTGATAAATTCAGTTACAAATGTGTATGTATTAACAACAGCGTTTTTTATCTGAACATCTTTTTGATCATCTGTTATCTGTACTGATAAACCACCGGAGACGTTCTTAAACCAATAGAAAGTCGGTGTTGGATAGGCAATATATTGAACAGTAATATTAAGACTTTCCCCGGTACTTAAGAGAAAATTGTGTTTTAATGAATTTTGTCCTAATCTAGGTTTGCCTAAAATAAAAAGCGAAAAAACTAAAAAACAAAAAAATATATTAGTTCTAAAATACACTTTCATAAATTCTGTTTTATATGAAGGTTTATATAGATAATAATTTTTTTTAGGAAAACAAAACCTAATTTTAATGTAAATATGCGTTTTATAAGCCTCAAATAGCTAAAGTTCTAAAGTAAACATGATTTATGAATTAAATGTAGGAGTTTAAGACTTTAAAAGTTTAGGTCAACTCAACAAATTTTTCGTATCTTATGTTTTCTTTGATTATGCGATTATTTATTTTAATATAAACCATTCAATGATTTTACAAAAATTTAGGAACATCTATACTTACACAGCACAAATATATCCCTCTGCAATGGTAGTCGATGAGTAAACGTGTTAGTTGCCTCACATTTATATACTCCGGTATCTTCACATCTTGCAAAAGGGAAGGTAAAATCCAACCTGAGACCAATGACCGATTTTATAATGCTGCTGTTTGATATATATCTTAAAGTTATTGATGGTTGTGGTAATCCTTCTGCCAGACATGTTATAGTTTTAGTTGAGTGTTCAGGTATTGTAAAGTTGTTTCCGTTGTTTATCTCGATACGTGTGACTGCAGCTGCATCTGTAAAAATGTATTTCATTCATATAAATACCCTTATAAAAGACATGGCTTAAAATAAAACTCAAAGTAAATTAATTAATAGAGAGAAACAGTTTTCTAAGTTATAAAAAATGTATATCTTTGCTAAAACCCTCAGTTAAACTGCCAATACCTTGCATTTAATGCATCGACACGGTAAACCTAATAATTTGAATTGATTCCAAAAATCCTATCATTTTTGTCTTAAGAAAATCGCCATCAATTTATGATAGGTAAATTATAATAAATTTCATAACAATTATTAAAGTGTTCTAGTATTTGTTACTCGGACGTTAAACAATAATTTAAATGCGCTAATTTATGTTTAAATTCATTGGTAACTTTAATAAGATGTTTCAAAATTAGAGGTTGCTTATTAAAGTTCGCGTCTATGGATATGATAACTCTCAGCAATGTTTAGCAGTTTTTTCTGTTATGATTATTTGGTACAAATTGTTTATAACGTATCATGTTATTCCATAGACAAAACAGACACCGTATGCTAATTTTATCATTACTTACAATGAACAATAACAGAAATGCCACTTGAATTCTGAGTACCAACTGTATTATAAGCCTGACACTTATATGCCCCTGTCTGTGTTCTCTGTATACTATCGATTGTCAGAATATCACCTCGTATAACATCCTGGTTAGGTCTGATCCATTTATAATTACAAGGTGGTTCACATGTAGCAGAACACTTAATGGGTCCAAGTGGATAGGTCTCATTTACAATGTTGTTTGGAAATGGAGGTGTAAGTGTCACGTGACTAGGTCCCTCTATGGATCAGAGCATAAAAGGTAAAAATGAGTACAAATCTAGGATCCTACCTTGTTATTCGGGTTAGGATAGGATATGTCTACAATTATTTATAAACAGTTGAATGTCTAAACAAATAAAATTTAGATTTCTAAACCTAAATTAAAGAATTATAGATAGTTTGTTTTGTACATTGTTCAACTGTTTTTTTTTAAATATGATAATATTATATATTTCACTTTTATAATTAAAAGGAAAACTAGTTTTTTGTTTTAATTACTTAGAAAATTAACACTTGAAAATCCTGTACTATGTGATACGACATTTGCCAAGATGAAACAAATAAAATAAAATAAAAACATCTGTACCGTTTCCTTTTTAGTATACGTCAAGTAGTGTCAATATACTCATTTTACACCTTGTTGATGGAAGATGGATTATACGGTCGACCTTTACAGTAATGATTTTAGGATGAATTTTGCCTTTCTTTATTTTATGTTCATTTAAAGTAGGATATGCTATGTGGAGTTTTTGACAAAATGCCTAAATAGATTTTGACCGTTGAACTTTTACCTGTAAAACACGGTTGTTTGTTTTAATATAAATCGAGTTTAGGTAATACAATATGACAATCTATAATGTAAGGTTTACAGTTGTCCTTTGACCTATATAAAACATGTATTAACCGGTGAATTTGTGTTTGATACATTTACATTGTACAAATAAGTTTCACCATATTCTCGTCTGTGTTGTAAGCTTTACAGTTTACCTTTGACCCTTTAACACATATATTATACTTACACTGAACATTCAGAGAAGGTTTTGTAGAAAGTTCCGCGATATTGTTATCTGTGTTGTAAGCTTTACAATTAATTTGTAATCCATTCTGTGACTTTGTAGGTATAAATGTTAGAGTACTTTTTGTATAAAACAGTTCTTGTGTTGGTACCTGTGTCTCTGTACTCGGTTGTGTCATGTTGTTCATTCCTATATACCACAAAATACGAGGTGCTGGTCTACTAACACCACTTACACATGTTATAGATTTTGATTGACCAGCTGTAACCGTTATCTGCTGACCACTGATTCCTTCTAAAACCACAGATGGAACTGGAACTAGAATTGTAACAATAATTAGTACAAAAACTCTTTTATATCAAATTTAAAAAATGCAAATGTCTCTAAATAGTCAATTATTTACCAATGCGATCATATCAAATTCTCATAACGCGCCAATCTTCAGGGTCCGAGAAACGATGGTGATTTACATGTTACATGGTAGATATGCCTAAATATTTTGTTATAAATGATGATAGTCAGTAGCACAGCTGTTTCAAGAACTAGAAATTGCATAGTTATGTTGTCTGATCACTCTTTGCTGCCATTGAGCTTTCGCTTTTATTAAGACTTGTCCTTTCTATTTTCCCACTAAACAAATATAAACATATAAAGTTTTCCATAATAAAATTGTTTACCATTTATTGTAACTTATTTTAACCAAGATATAATTTTTGCATTTTTGATATGTAGATTATCATAAATTCAAGTTGTGGATGAGCCGTTTTGCAAAATTTAAATTTCAAAATTAATGAAAGTTTACTCTTTTTTTACTTATATTAGATGTGAATGACAGTATCAAAATTCAAAATAGAATTTAGTATAATAAGGTGTGAATGAATATCACTTAGGCGATTATATATTAGAAAATAATACAGTTTAAGTGTTTAACAGTTAAAATCTAGGACTGTTTAATGCTTTCAAATCTTTTATTCTTATCTTTATTTCAAGGGGTTGAAGGGAATTGAAAAACTTGTGATTAGTGTTTTTAAGGATTTTTTTTAGATTTTTTAGATTAAAATCTCTTGAATGACTTTTATCAATCTACGATTTTGCGTTTTCACCAATTAAAAAAAGCGACTTGCTAATTTCCGTTATAAATTCAGATATGTAATGTAAAAATGAAAAGAAAGTATTAAAATAAAGTATCAAGGTAGAAGCCGGTGTTAATGAAATTTTGAAACAAAATAAAATAAAAATTTAAAACATAAAAACTAAATAAATAAAAAACATAAAAATCAATCAATAAATAAACCTTAGGATAATATTTTCAAAAATAATATTAAGTATTTCGACAAGAGTATATTTAATATTGTATTTCCTGTTTTTCATTTAATTGTTTACTCACTCACCTATTATAGAGATTGTAACTGTATCGGATACAGATTTTTGTGCAGTACAACCTTCACCACTACATGTTATTGTTTGTCCATGTAGATTTGTAGTTCCAGTAAAGTAAAGTGTATATTGATGATTCTCTTCATCGCATGTTTGATAGTATCCGTTTGTTGTATTTAAACAAGAATATCTAATAAAAGTGGTGGCTACTGGTGCTGGTATACTTGACAAATACCAGACAATAGCACTACAATTTCCGTTCAGTGTACATGTAACCTGACCTAATGTATTGCTCTTTATATATACTATATCTTCTGTTATATTTACCCTCTGCGATGATAGACCTGTACAAAAATATAAAATACCACCACAATTACCGTTCAGTGTACATGTAACCTGACCTACAACATTGTTCATTATACATACTGTATCTTCTGTCATAGTAACACTCTGTGATGGCACCCTTGAGAAAAGCAATAATCATAATTATAATGATATCACTACAGTGAATTTATAAAAAAAATCAGAGTAAAGTGTAGATATGTTTTTGTATCAATTTTTAACAGGAGTTTTCGGGGTAAGAAAAATACTTTTTCTCATCAGTGTATTAATAATATTAATGTTTTCAATAAATAATTATTATTAATCTTTGTTGAAATTTCATGTTTTTGCCCTTATGTTATCGTGCTTTTGATAATGTCACATCTTTTTTCGCTTGATATTACGTGGCAGTCAGCAAATTTAAACATTAATGACTTTTTTTTTTATTTTGAATTAATATAAAATTTTATTATCTCCGATTTTAAAAATACTTCCTACGATATTGAAATACAAGACGCTAATTATATCACAGGTTGCTTTAACATTAGGTCGTGTGTTACTGCAATGTTAAGTTCCAGGTTGATAAACATAAAACATTATGTCGCGGGTCTATGACGCATAACGTCGTGGTCTGTTTTAAAATTATTTCGTTATTGTTTGAAAAAAATGTCGCGGTTCGTTATAACTCTATGCCATTTTTTACTAAAACATTATGTCGCGTGTTGCTAAATATTACCTCGCTGGTGATTCAAAGATTATGTCAACATTTGCTTAACTATTATGTGGCGGGTTGTTGAAAAATTATATCTCTGAAAATATTCCGGGCTGTTGTAATTTGATGCGCGTTGTTGAAACGTTATGTTGCGGGTTGCTAAAGCTCTATGTCATTTATTACTAAAACATTTCGTCAGAGATGCTGAAAAATTACGTCGCTGGTAATTCAAACATTATGTCAAAATTTGCAGATTGTTAAGACATTATATGCTGTTGTTGAAAGGTTATGTTTGCGGGTTGCTAAAGCTCTATGTCATTTATTACTAAAACATTTCGTCAGAGATGCTGGAAAATTGCGTCACAGGTTCAAAAATTATATCGCGAGATGTTGAATAATTATATCATAGTTTGACGAACCTACATGTAGCGTTATTGAAACATTGCGTCTCGAGTAAGTAAAACGTTACGTTGCGGGTGGCTAAAACATCAGCGGTTTCTAAAATACTACGTCGCGGGTTGTTAAAATAATTTGTCACAGGTTGTTGAAGCATTATTACGTTGCGGATTGCTGAAACATTACGTTGTGAATTTTTTAAACATTACGTTGCTGGTTTGTTAAAATATTACGTCGCATGTTGAACAGTATGCCACGTGTTCCAAAAACATAACGTTGCGGTTTGCTAAAGCATTTTGTCGCAGTTTGCTAAAACATCGCGTTGCAGGTTTGCTGAAAAAATATGTCTCGTGTTAATGAAAATTCTATCGCAGTTTGCGTCACGAAATGTATTACTGAGTTTGCGTAAAATGGTTTTAAAACAAGGAAAGTTGGATTTAAGACCTAAAATGGCGTTTCAATATAAAATATATTGTTTATTTGTTTCATGTTAATACTGAACAGTTATCGTACAATAATTTTTTTTAATAAGACCTTAACGTACAATTAAGTTTTTGTTAAATCTCAACTTGATGTATTTAAATATATTTTTGTTTGTATACGAATATATGTCGCAATAAAAACAATATATTTATTTATTTCTACAGGACTGTCTGCATATTAATGGGCATAAAGCGAAAGTTGAATGAGAAACTCAGTATATAACATTAAACTATAGTTATATCTAGGCAGAATAGTCGGTTTAAGTAGGGACATAAAATTCAATTAGGATAAATCTCAGTTAATATTTATATATAGAACACTAAAATTCTAAACACTAAAACTAAAACCAATTTAATTCTGGAGATTACTTACCAGACATGTAAATAATAAACAACCAGACATTTACAACAAACTCCATTTCATGCTCTATATAACGTTACTTTATACTTTTTACTTCCTGTTTCTAACCTAATATATGATCACTACCGTTAAAATATGTAAGTTTAAAACCATTACTACATACGCTTTAAAATCATATAATGTATGTAGTAATCACTATCTAGATTTAAGAGGTAGGCCGGTCGCCATTGATGTAATTTAAACATTGCTATCTGTTTTGTAAATTGCGATTTTGATGGTATCCAAAAAGTGAAGTAAACATAAAAAAATCTCACTTAAAGATGTTTATTGTTTGTAATGTTCATTCGGAATTCAAAGGGAAATGGAGAGAGAGAGAGAGAGAGAGAGAGAGAGAGAGAGAGAGAGAGAGAGAGAGAGAGAGAGAGAGAGAGAGAGAGAGAGAATTGTTTAAAGATCCCAAGATATATTAAATATTCATTTTAGGCCCTAAGACTACCCTAAAACCGCTGGGACGGTTAGCGATTCCCGGAAGGCACTCGGAATTTTCCATATTAAATTTTCCACCCGGCATTTAGTAAAATATATCAGTAAAAATAGTGACGTTTTACGTTCAGCAATATGTTTTTTTTTCACATCATTAATTTTGAACGACGGTTTAATTTTAATCTTTTGTTATCACTTAAATATCAGTTTAAAGAATATTAATTAACTTCCATTATCGTCCTTTTGTATCAAAAGTAAGTGTAACTGCCATCAGTTATACAATATTACGTTGAGGCCAATGTATTATCTTTGCATATTTTTTTTTTCAAACCTACACCTTAAATAAGAGTAAGTAAAAGCGAATTGTTTGTTATGGGGTTATAACTATAATAGGGTAATTACATTTATAATTTTTGTAATAAAAAATCTAAATTCAAATTTATGTACAGAACTAACCAAAAGTAATTTCAAACAATAATCTTTTATTGAAACATTCCTCAAAGAAGGTATTTGTTTACTTGTTTAGTTGTATTACAAAAATATAAAAAGACACAATAAACAAAGCGCATTTTTACCTCCTTAAGTTATACAATATCAGTATTTTAGTTTATAAAAGTAATGTTTAATATATACACACGAGGATAATTAAAAAACGGCCATAATGGCAATATCACTTACAATATGCTTCAGATTTATTCATTTGTATCTACAAATAAAAAAGCTACATCCGGTGTTTTTGAAATACTTAAAATTATTTATGTACTAAACAATATTTTTAAAAGAAAAAGAAACAGCTATTTCGACGAGAATATTTTAATGTTACCAATAAGTGGTTACTTTTATACGAATATGTAATAATTAATTAAAATGTTCTTCAAATAAAATACTCCTGTCGCACTTAATACTTAATATTTAGTTCGAAGCGGTCACATTTGAGATGATGACGAAAATCAGAAATTTGTGCCATTTTTCAACGTCACTGTTTTAGCGAAGTCCAATTTCAAATAAGATCTTTTGTAAGTTTTTAGCTGTTTAGTCATAATGAATCCATAACTCAATAAAATGACTAAGTACCATAATGGTACTTAATGATACTCAAAGTAAATACTGAAAAGACAATTTCCTATCATAAACGTTATTTATTAAGTAGATCAATAATAAAACACTTAATTTGGAGTATATATTACAAGTTCTTTGTCGGCAATTTTTTAACACTCAATTTATTTCACATTTAACGTTTATTTTAATATTTTAGTATACATGAAATATCAAATCATATGCAATAACACACATATAAGTGTTATAAATTATAATGTGCAAAATGAAAATCGACATTGCCCGTAAGAGTCAAAATTTACTAACATTATATGGATATACTTTTTATTTTATCACTGTAATTGCGCAGTATTTTACAAGACATTTTTTTGGTTTTTTTATTATAAAACTTGCTTCAACTGACGAATCAGGATGTTAGAGATTGTTATATTATTTTCCAATTAAAGAATAAAAACTATATCTAAAAGATTGGAGTCGCCATTACTGTTTTCAATTACAAACATCAAACATCACCGATAATTTAATTGGTTTTATTCTATATTGATCATACTGGATTCATTCTTGTATTTATATAATCTTCCATCTGAATATCATCAGAGCCAGACCCTGTAATGAAAACAAAAGTTGACAAGATGAAGAGAATTTAAAAGTAAATCTTAATAAAATAATTACAAAAACTCAGAACTATTAAAATAAAAGGAAATCGCTAAATTCTTAGTTATATTAAAGCAGTAAAAATAGAAAATGTCGATTTGTAATATCAACGTAAAACGTTTGTTAAATATCAACAACATACTATAATAAACTCTTATGCAGCATGGTTGTCAAAAAAAAAATAATCAAAAAATCAAAATACATCAATGTAGTATTTTTTAGGTTTTTATGGTACAAAAATGTTCAAAGATTCTTATTTTACAATATTTGATACCATGTTGTCGTAAAAAATTACAAACAATCTAATCAGTGACAATACTTAAAATGAAACGCCTTCCATCCTTGGTGCATTTAAAAACATTTAAAAAACAAGAGACAGTAAGTACCCTGATTTAACTAAGTGTTTTAACAAATGTGTTGATGATGAAAAACACAAATATACCAGTCCATGTCAAATTACAATCGCAAAGAAAGTATCAATCGTACAAAAGTTTGAAAGCATTTGAACGAATTTTACAATAATAATAATAAAAATAAAAATAAAAATAATGATAATAAAACATTATTATTATTATTGTTGTTATTATTATTATTATAAGAAAGCAAATAAACGGCACATATGGCACGCAAAAAATTAACAGGTATTTTAGTTTTATATTTACATACAGATACTTACTCGATTGTCTCAATTTTTGATACGTGTTTTGATATTCAACAGTTGTTTCTGAATGAAGGCTTTCATATGTGTCAATCTCTCTGTTGAATAGAAGATAAAATAATATATTAAAAATTAACTGTGCTTATCAGTGTCAACGCAAAACAGAAAATTTTGTTTTTTATAACCTTCATTATGGAAAATGTCGAAATGTAATTGAGTGTGAAATGTTTGAAACTTATTTAGCTAATGCATATATTTAATTTTGTTACAAGCAGTAATGTTAATTTTATATCAGGTATACATTATTTGGATCGAACTATTACCAATCATCGGTTTTGATTTTATCTATATTTTCAAATACAATATGAATACATTTAAATGCATGGTGTGTGTGTGTGTGTGTGTGTGTGTTTGCTTTTGTTTGATATATTGGTTTAATTTAATTTACCTTCTGCTTTCATTTTGATTCTCCTGATCTAAAACACAAAAATGGTATAATCATTTATGCTATACTCCTATTACAATACATTCTTTTTTGGAATTGATAAAAGTTTTTATATGTGTATGATTATAATCAAAATCTTAACAGAAAAAAGAGTTTTTGTTTCTTTTCTTGGTTTCAATTAACATGATGTTATAATCGGTCCATATATCTACCACGTAGTACAATATACGAGACGCCTTAAATATATTGACTGAAGAAAGACAAAATACCATTCACTACAGTTATGTTGGACAAACTAAATGTAAATTTAAATATACATTAGAGTTACTGTCGCAAATATTAAAAATAACTAAGATTTCAAATTAATCTTACAAATTCTCACATTTATTTAACATACAAAACATAGTAAACCAATTTGTAACACGACTCCGAATTATTGTGTCCTTAAGAAATACAATTTGCTAATGACAATGAAATAGATTATTCTTACTCTGTGTATTACTTTTAGTCTGATAGGTATGTTGATGTTTTGCAGTTGCGTCTGACTCAATGTAGTGATGAATGACCCTCTGTCTCAAAATCATTGATCAACAATAAAACAAACATACCATATCACAATCCCAAATACAAAGTAAAAACTTTGCAACTGGCAAAATATGTTATACACGTGAACTTCCATCAAGGAAGTGAAGCCTGTTGCTTATAAAACATTTACATTAAAATGTGTTTAATTCTGCATACAATCGTTAATTTGAATAAAGTATGTCTTTTAAACAAGTTTATTTATTTGGCTTAACTCAGTCGATATTCTAATTAGTAATATCATTAAAAACTGAAGAAGAAGAAGAAGAAGAAGAAGAAGAAGAAGAAGAAGAAGAAGAAGAAGAAAAGATTATTAACTAATTGAAAAACGATAACGGATAACAAAGTAAATTAGGCCTTTTATTAAAATAGTGATAATGAATATTTAAGCGATATGCATCAATCAATCACACTTAATTAATCTAAATACCCGTATACGTCGCCTTATGATCGTTTTTTTTTTTTTTTTTTTTTTTTTTTTTTTTTTTTTTTTTTTGATATGATGGCATTAAGATTATTTGACACATGTTCATTTTAATAAACTATTTTTAATGACTTACGACACGTTTGGTTTTGGATTCCTGCCTTGATCTTGACCTAAAAAAATTTAATAATAAATAAATGAAAATATAATTTCAAGAACAATATATACGAAAATGATTGTTTAGTTTAGTAGTGGCATATGGATTTGGTAATTTAAAAAAAAAAACAAACGCACACTTGACTGCTGCTTTCAGTTGGGAAATATTTAAGTAAACGTTTTTTTTTCAAATGTAAGCAATTAAACCCTTTTGAATGAAAAAAAAACATTCTGATGGATTAATTGTCTGATTGTATTTTTTTATAAAAAAAGATATATTACAGTTACAGTGCACTTGCACCTGCTTTGCACATTTCGGAAAATACATTACTCGTCAGTGACATTTTTGGACGAAAAAGTTGATAGATAAAAATATTGAACCCAAGTAATAAATCCAAATTTCCAAAATTATATGAATCCAAATCCAGCTAAGGAATTCTTTACTTGAGGATGAGGAAACAAATAACTTTCAAAAATTAAGACGCCTGAAAATTTACCACAAGGTACATTTTACGACAGCAAAATACTGCCTTCTGAGATATGGATATCCTAGAGGACGTTTAACTGCAGCGGTATCTGTTTTATGTTTGAAACTTATCACTTATTATTAAGGTATTTTTATGAGAAGGTTTTGTATAATGGTTGTTCCTTTATATCTAGATTTGATATATTTACCTCTGATTACATTACACAGACCCTTCCTCCAAAAGATAAGTAGAAGTATACTGATTGTAGCAAGGAGTATCACTATAATTATTGACATCACTATGACGTAAGCTTTGTTGTTTAATTCCAAAAGACCCTCTAAAATGTATATATATATATATATGTATATATATATATATATATATATATATATATATATATATATATATATATATATATATATATATATATATATATATATATATATATATATTTATTTATTTAAACTTGAATGAACTCAAGTAATGGTGTTTTATTTATATTCGAGGTAAACCTCTGTTTGATATCAAGACAATTATTGCTCTGGGGTTGTTTAGGAAAATGCAGTTTCGCTGACAAAACTTTTGTTCTAGCAATTGACCTGACTTAACCGTTTGTAAAAATATATGTAGAAAATATAAAATATGAGAGTGGCTACAAATTTAGTACTACATCGTTGTCCTCGGACTATTACAATTGAAATTGGAATCGTAAAAATATATATAAATATAAAATATTTATCTTTCTTTTTTAACAATAAGGACAATACATCAATCGCTTACCTTTTAATTCAATAGAAACCAAAACAGAAAGAAAACTGCTGTTTCCATTTTCATTCATTGAGTAAAGTTGGAATTTGTATGATGCTGAAGGCAGCAAATCCTCAATTTCAAAAGAGAAGTTAATCTTTGTCATGTCATCATTTATCAAATATTTTCTCAATGCACCAGACATCATATTTTGCTCTAATATCACAAACTTTTGGTGACTGTTGCTTTTAGAACTTCGTTCCCATTTCAAAACAATCGTTTTGTGTTTAGTTTTTTAAAACCTCTAAATAACGTGGTGGTTGTGGCTTTGCTGCAATTACAACACCACATAATATTTTTTTAATATTCAACATTTAGTGGAATGACTTTTCGTAATTAAAGCGTATATTTAATACAACTTGTAGAGCAAAAGGTAAAACAGTAGAATGGCCTTCTGTATATAAACTATTTATATCGTAGTTTTTGTTTAATTCTTAACCTATTTCAAAGTAATAAAACGGATACTTTTACTAACTCTGCAGAAATTATCTGCGATCTCAGTAAATACTACCTTAAGTGATCAATGTGACGATTTTTTTCAGTTTTTGACTTAATTTTTAATTAATGCGCATTAACCCTGTATTACAAGCTGAATCATTATTTACTGTTAACGCCATTATATTTAACATATATTCCTTAATCATTATCAGTAAAAATGTGATTTACTTTAATGTTCACAAAATCCAAGCTACGGATGCATTAAAACAAGACAAAATGAAGACAATATTACACTTGATGATAAGTGGTCGATTTCCACTAACCTAAACACGTAGTCAGTAGGTGGATGGTTTTAAAAGACGGAACACCCAACATTTTATGTCATACCCGTTTGGTCATTTGAAGTAAGACAATGCAATTTATTTTTCCATATTATTAACAATCTATTTCGGATTTTTCTCTATCAAATATTACCCCAGCCTTATAGATTTGTTTAAAAAAATTTGCTATAATAAAAAAGATAATAATTGTTATTACATGTTACAATTATTTGAACCGAATCATATTTAATAACACTAGCTGGGTGATTTGCTTTACAAATGCAAAACTTTCCATTGAAAGATCTTGACGCTGTAAAAGTTATGATAGATCTTGCTATCCCAGATTTCGACTCGTTAGTTGCTACTCCACAAAAACAATCCCAGCTAATTACAGATAGAGGATTCCCTCCCTCTACTTCACATTGTAGAGTTACAGGTGTACTATCAGTTACAGATAAAGAATCACCAACATCCTTTATTTGAGCATTCGGAATTAAACGATCTGAAACAAGTTTGTCATCATTTTATAATAGCTTCAAATTATGACTACATTTTCTTAATTATACAAAAACAAATAATGGGTTTACATAGTGAGTAGAATCAGGATGAAAAATGTATTGTTGTTTTGTTTATTATTTGTGCTACTATATTGTAATACATGTAGGTTTTTGTAACTATTTTATTTAGATATGTGTTGGTGTGAAGAATGTGAAAATCTTCTCATAATATATATGAATTTTTTTATTATTTTATATCTGTTCGACAACTTCGCATATTAAATAAAAAACCAACTTCCACCCAGATTCCAGACAGATATACCAGATACAAATGTGAAAATGGATTTACTATTTTTCTTTTTTGAGCGAGTTGATTTGCCAGTTAAAATCTTTAAAACATGTTAAAAAAACAACTTCCTTCAAGCTCTCACAAAAGGCTATATGTTAAAAATGGTTAAAATCATTTGAACAAATACGAGCCATGAATAAAACAGTTATGGCCATTATTATTCCCTATTAAGTTAAAATGACAATCTTATAACTTAAACCTTCAGATGTAAAATGAAAATACACTTTCTGACAGGTCTGTCTGACGGAGTTTACTTTTTCAAATAAAGTATAAATAATTGCATTGTGAAATCTGATGCCTCTTGGCCAGAAGTTTCAAAAAAGTATTTGTTTACGAACACATTCCTTTACGTTACAGACAACTTCGGGAAAAATTTCGGCTTTTGAAAAACACCTTAAATTTTTTTCGGAAAAAAACAAACTCGTTGTGTAGAAATTTCTTGTAGTAAATATAATGTAAACTCATAACAATGAATACCAAAATAAAAAAGACTTTGGTTTTGTCTTCATAACATTTCCATCACATATGATACATCGCAAAAAATAATACTAAACTATACTTTAGTACATACTATTACAAATAATAAACTGTACTTTGGAATATGGTTATAGAAATTAAAGGGTTAGACTTTTAGATTTTATGCGCCAAAACGTATAACACAAAATGTTGAGACTGAAATTATGTTGTTAGTACTTACACTGTACATTCAGCTTCGGTTCAATTGTCGTGTTCGGATCAATGTTATAAGCTTTACAGTTAACAGCTAGATAAGCCTGATTTCTTGTTACAGATAATTGTAGTATACTTGTTACTGATGTCAACTCATCTTGCCCATTAGTAACTGTAGATGTACTATTTATCGTATAGTTGTCGTTACCGATGTACCATTGTATATATGACCGAGGACGTGACAACCCTGTTACACAAGTCAGTGATATGATCTGACCAAGATAGGCATCTATCTGTGTACCAAATACCCCATCTAGTTTTACCGAACTTACTAAAACTGTAAGCAAAAAACAGATAAGTACAATACTAATGAATTATTGTATTTGGTTCTTTTTTGGTGATTCTGCCACATATGTCTCGTAAATAGTGTACAATCTAGGGAGGTACACAAGCTAAGAGAGGCATCTTACAAACAACGGCATGTATAAATATAACACAAATACCTGTCAAATTTTTGATGAGGCAGACGTGCGCATTTCGGAAAATCAGTCCTCATCAGTGACACTATGGTCAGGAAAGTTTGATAGATAAAAAAACAGTTGAAAAATTAATTAATCTAAAGTTCCAAATTTATATGAATCAAAATTCAACTAAGAAATGCTTTGCGTGAAGGAACAAACCCTAGTTTTTAAAATAAATTAAAAAAATTAAGATGGCTGAAAATTTTGCTAAATGGTATAATTTCTTATCTGTGACACTAATATATATTTTAATGTTTTAGATGAGCTAAGAGCATCGTCTCTCAGCGATAATATTTAATGAATTATCGTTTTGCCTGGAAATGACTCATCATTGAAGATATTGCATGAACCGAATATTGTTTACATTTCGTTAACAAATAGAAGCAAATTGTTATTTATTCGATATAACAGTTTGAAATGAATTTAAAGCGACAGAAAATTAATAACCAGCATTCTATTAACTTATACATTGACAACATTTTGATTTTCTCTGTTGTCGGGTTATAGAATTTAGTTATATATTAACAATATAAACAATTCCAGGTCATCTTCATCTTACACATTTTTAGTCGTCCAAACCAATATCCATTTACATTTATAACTGATAACTTCGTCTAAGAAATATTATTATACGCTTTTAAAAATATATTGCCTTTAGGGTTTAAAGCTTAATTAAAATCCCCTTACCTAAAGTTTGTAATGCAACCGATTACAATTCTAATTAAACCTTACAGTGGCACATTAAAAACTAACGCTTTAAATAAATTGTTCTTTTATATATATATTACCTGCTTTTTTCAAGATTAGTGTTGGACTTCTGCTTGTGCCTTCCTGACATACCCATGAGCTCACCGGCTCACTTATGGATGCAAATGACCATCTTGCTGTAAATATATCCTTTCCTTGTGAACAGAAACAGACAGAAGAGTCACAAACAACTGGTCCTGTGTTTAGTATATTGTAACATGTATTATTTAAACCAGTCTGGAGAGTAGCGATAATTGTATCATTCTTTTTAAGATGTTTTGGAGAAATGACGTTCGAAGCAAACGTGCATGTAAAAATATACGGTTGACCTGGTGCAACAAACTGATTTGATCCCTCTATTGTTTTTTCTATACCTGGGTAAATACATAAATAAAAACAGTTTTAGCATACAAATGCATGCGGATATGCATGATTGACGACTTAATTAGGCATATTAAATAACCACTGATGTGTGCCAGGTTTATATCTCTGCAAAACAAAATAAATATTAAATTGTTTATATCATAAGGTGTTTGTTCCCACCGATGGACCTTTTACAAAGATGCAAGTGACTTACAAATAAAATGTTGATTAGGGATATAAAAAAATAGGCTATTCAAGAAGATTCAAAGCTTTATGGTCATCATGAAAATGTTGTTAATAAGTAAACACTCGCTTTGTCCAAACATGTATTGAATGCATCTGTCTTCCATAGTTCTCGTTGCTTTCAATTTCAATTTCATATTACACAAATGGGGGAATAGCTAGCTAGTCCCTTCCACAATGTGTGGCTTATACTTCCTGTTTAAACTGTTTAAACGTGTTTAAATAAATCAGCCAGTTATCAAAGGTTTTACTTTGCTTTTTGGATTAATATTTGGACAAGGACTGAAATAACTGTGTTTGATTACATCCGATAATACATTCCGACATCTAAAACATTATACCAAAAAAGTTCGGATGTATTATAATGAAAATTGATTCGAATCAATGGAATTTTTGATAGAATGGGATTGATATACAGTCCTAATTATCAGAAAAAAAATAATAGAAATAAACTTTACTAACCAGACACATGAAACATAAATAAACACATATAAACGACGTACTCCATTTTAAACCCTCATTTAAAACATTGCCTTGACATTTTGATGAATGATAACTATCAAACTTTAAAAATTACAAGAAAAAAATTTTCTCTACCCTTTTGTATTATAAAGTATACCTTTACTTCGTAGTTTTGACCTAGTTTGGTGTAGTTTTATATAGATTTAAAATCTTTAAATCTATCACATTGTCCGTATACGATGGTTGTATTACTCTTTTGTTTTAACATAGCTTGCATTATAAATATTAGTGAGTTACCTGTGTATATATCTAAAATTGCTTTAGTCTTAAAAATTGTTTATTCATATAAAATTATACAATATTTTTTTCATTGTTTACATTGGCGATATTGATGTATTCAATTTTATAGTTAGTTTTAAAGCAGGGATTTTTATCTTAGCGTTCTGAGTCGTATGTATTCTTTGTCACGTGAGCTTTTTATAGAAGTAAATATCCCATCGTTGTTGGTTTGTAATTGTTCGTTCAAAAGGGGCTTTAAATGTTTGAAAGGTCCAGGTATTACATATGTAGTTAAGAAAAAAAGAACATTTTAAAACAGTAAGTAACGTATTTAATCAATTGGAAACTGTAACAGATGTAATGAATTAAGAGTTTCTAAATCATTCAAAATCATTATTAAAAAAAAACAGACTCTAGCACCGTTTAATTTCAGCGCCATTGATACTCTGCTTCGGACCCCAAGATTTTCGCCTGTACCCGACAAGATGATAAATCGTAAATGAGCTACCTTTATATATAGATATTATGAATACTAGTTTACATGCATGCACATTCCCCTGTGAACTAATGATCAGTATTAAGGAATAATTGTATTTTTCCGTCTATACGGTCATAGTCTGATTTTTTGTGCACGTGTCATGAACCGCTGTTTATGCATACGCATGCACTAAAAAATCCGGGATAAGACACCATAGACAGAAAAAAAATACAATTATTTGTTATAATTAAATTCAAATTATAATTAGATTTCAAAATAAATACAATATTTATAACATTAATCTTATCGTTTTATACAACTTAACACATGACAAAAGTACAAAACTGTGCATAAATCTAAATGCAATGCAGCTGGGTGAACATGACAACCGCCGGTACCTTTGCATGCTACTTTCACCACCATGTCTAAATCGTTCGGTGTGCGAGAGTGTATTACGTACATGTATCACTTGCATATATTTAAATTAATTTCAATAGGAGCTTGCAAACATACAAACCCGTCGGAGAGGTAAAACTTACACTAATATTGCGTGCGACTGCGCTTCAAAATATAAATGTCGATGGCTTCCAGTTGAGGGAAGGGAAGGTTATGTTTGGACAAAAATGAGGCATCCGAGTTCGTAGCGGAGATATTAACCCATAGGGAAATATCAATCAAAAACACGTTGTTATCACTATCATCAATACATCAACTTACAGTAGCCAAACATAAAGTGGTTGCAGATGGTAGCCAACCGTTGATGTTCCTGTACTTGAGTGTGGATATATTTCCCTATCATCAGCGTAAAATGTACACAAATGATATGATGCGCCTGTAAGTTAACAAAACTCAAATTCCCTGCTGTTATCATGATCATCATTAATGAATCATTTAACAACTTTCACTTTTTAATAAAGAAAAAACATTTCACCGTTTGAGTCAAGTTCGACAAATATGGCGGGACACTGCATATTTGACCTAGTTGTCAGGAGACCTACATCAGCGTTTGCTAAAGGGTAATGACGTATGAAGTATGACGTATGCGGTCAAAAAAATCTGTCTATGAGATCATAGACTTAAAAAACCTTTAATGGTATGTTAATAACCTCAGTCAAAAAATACACTTTCTCTTTGTCTTTGGCATAACATTCTGTTTTAGCTGAATGGAAATGGACCCTGAAGTGATTGATAAAACATTTTGTTTTTTTAATGTATGTGTAGATCGATACAGCTTCTCATTGATTTAATGCGATTTAAAAAAAACATTTTTTTTCTTAGAGCATTAATTTGTTTATATGAAGGGGAGAGGTATGATATTCAACGATAATAACAGTTAAACATCATTACAAACCGTTTCGTCGGACCGTTAGTATTAGTCAGTTATATTGTGATTTTTTAGTGACAGTATTAATCTAGCGGTTGAATTCTTCCGTCAATTGCGCTAAATAAAACTACCGCTAAATTTGCACGGTTTACAGTATCATCTTTCATTAGATCTTTAAGCACATGCATGTCGTGAAAGTGGATGTTTTTAAGCTCGGACATTTAATGTTCAAGGAATATAAAAACAAAAACTGCTAATAAAGCGTTCTTGCCATTAGGATGGAAATGTATCGACTGATTAATTAAGCGCTTTGTTGATTCGACTTGAAGAATATCATGCTTGCCTGTCTAATATTGTTTTAACAGGACAGAAAAATCTCACATCTCAAGCAAAACTTTATAATAATTCCGTAAAGATAAATAACTCACAGGTGTAAAGAAGCTTCAAAATTGCTGATTACTTTAATCAACATAAAAACATCAAAACAACAACAATCCGTTCTAAATTATCGTCGTGCTGTTTATAACGTTTTAAGTTTATATTGAGATTGTAGAATTTCATTTGTTCTTGTTTTTACATTTTAACATATCAAAATATATCCAAACAAATAGAAGCAGACATCACATCAGGTTATCTGCAAATATTTACAATCCAAATCAAATTCTCTGTAATAAACTATTTGACGAGTGATTCGATCTATCACAGCATAGACCGAAAGCTTCACGTGCGACCGTTCGTATTCTGACGTCATGGTTTTGCATCACGGGAAAATATGAATACGTCACTACGTTACAAAGAAGTAAACACAAATACACGTGACAAGTCGCGGAATGTAAACAATTCATCGTGTCAAGACGCAGAATGTAAATAAAACATAAACGATAAACGTATACTACATTTTTTGTGAATTTAATGGCCTGAATAAATAAAGTTGTAAAAGCACAGATATTTAAATAAAACCATGACAAGTTTATCTGTTGTTGTCATTTTTTGAAAATGAGTACGAGTGGGCGGAGCTAACCCAGTTGAAAACTGTTCGGTATTCACAAGGAATTTACACAAAAATCATGAATGAATTAATCAAATTTCAAACATTTGTAAGTTGTAAATTACGGATTGTAAATATAAGCATTAAACTTTGTTTGTAATCGATCTATGATGGTTTAGATCGAATGGCTCTCGCGCTAATTTATCATAAACCGCTTCGCGGTTTATTCAAATTAGCGCGAGAGCCATTCGATCTAAACCATCATAGATCGATTACAAACAAAGTTTAATGCTCAAATAATTGAAATCGGATGGAATGTTTGACTTGACACCACGGTCATTTTTTTATATCGAACCGTTCTGTTCTTAGTTGGTGGATGAAACCGAATTGCAAAGGTAAAACCAACGTTAAGCAAACTGACAACCTTTTTCACACTAGGATAATTTTTTTGAGGAAAAAAGATCAAACACGTGTTGGGACTAATGCCTTTTCAGACATAAATTGGTAGAATTGCAAGGTCTCCACTCTTATACTCCAACTCCCTCACCAAAAAGAACGAAATATCTACCTAGATTTGGCAGTATGATTTATAGATAAAAATGAGACATTTTGTGCCGCTTTATTGTTTCTTAAACTGTTTTTTAAAAATCTTATTTGGAGTAAGTGAAATAAACAACAAATGCTAATCAAATTCCCCGATATAAAAAGTAGCTAATAAACTTCTGACATGTTTATTGTTGTTTATTGTTGCTATCAATGTTAATTTTTATCTAAATTCCGTTGACGTTCAATCATATTTATTTTTGTTAAAAGTATATTGTTTCCATAAACGTGTTAAATTTTTCAAAATATTTTCTTTTTAAAACTGGCGAATAAATTATTTTCCTTGTAAGGCATCACAGCGCTAAACTTTGAGTTTACGTTTGTTTTAAATTTCATACAGTAGTCCCAATATATGTTAGTTTTACTAAAAAGATGTTGTTTGTGTTAGTTGTTGCCTAATTTACGTTCTTTCAGCTGTAGATTAATGCCTTTCATTTAGTTGTTATTGCACTGTTATCTGTTTATATTGTTAGCAAACTATTTGTTCTACTTGTGAGCTTGATGCACACTAAATGAGCTAAGTTTTCTGTCCGTAAAGAGTAAAAAATAACACATACAAAACATACATTGGGACGGCCAACCAATGGTTAACAGACGTAGCAGAAGGTAAATGATAAACAAACGAAGAAACGCCAAGAACAAAAAAATCAAACTCTTATTGAACGCTTAATCCAAATTCATTTAAGCAAATCGACACTAATGCGGTAATAATACAATTGGCAAGTCGTGATTTAAAAAAAAAAAAAACTTTTACTTGTACATGTTATTCCAATAGATTTTTCTGAGTAATATTGAATTTGTTTTTATTTGTTTTGACATACTGTCTTTATTATTGGTATATTCGTAAATGAAATCGTTTCTAAACATGAATGATAGCAAATGACAATGAAACGGATTTGATTTGTTCAGTTGTTTACTTTTTAGATAATATGGAATAAAAAATTAGAGAAATATTACAAAATTAAATTAAATGAAAAAATGGCACATTATTAAATATGTTATATCCAGCGATTCGATTATGCTGATTTTATTTTACAACTTTAAGATAAATATGTAAAAAAATGTATGAGTATTAAGTGTTTAAAAAATGTAGGATATAATAACATTGTTACAAACAAATTCTGATATTAACTTTGATGTTCACTTTACGTTGGTGTTCATGTAGGTAGACTTCATTGGGAAACATCTGTAAAAACAATAAAGATCACGTTATTATAATTTTGTCTGTCCATTTTTTAAACTATAGAAAACAAAATTGTCTTGTGTGGCATTTTTTGCAATGTATAAAGGAAATCGAACAATTTATAGAAAACAGAAATAAACATACACATGCAATGTTTTAGTTGTTAAGTTGAGTAAAGGTTTTTAACGCCCCAGTCAAGAAAATTTCACTTATATCGAGACGTCGCTAACTATAGGCGAAAGTGCAGAAATTTCGCCTGTGCATTGACAGATGATAATTTACAACATTATTTTTATTGTGCCACGCCGACAGTGACACTGGACCTCGTTTATTAAAAATTCGCATCTGAAAAACCATGATTTTTATTTCGAGTGCTTGGCTAAAAAACAGTCACTACCCATTTCCAAGTCTTCGGTCAAACCCGTTCGGGTTTTGAACCAACGTCCTCCCATTTACGAACCGAGCACTCTACCAACTGAACTATCGCATAGATAAAGATAAGTAGTAAAAAACATTATGAATATTATCATTTTTTAAATATTGTTTAATGTTTATGGTATTCTATGAGCTCCATGTGTGGTCTCTAAGTATTTTTCAGAAAAAAAATAACCATATTACATAGATTTAGAAAAAAATAACATTTTTTGTGAACTGTTTATTCTATCTTTTAAAGAAATAATTATATCAAAATTTGTAAATTTACTTTTATGTTCTGTGTTCTCGTAATCTCTCACGTCCTTTGTATTATCGACTAGTTCATATTCGTTTACATTTCTAAAAAAAAAGTAAAAAGTTTGAATTTTTTTTTTTCATGTAGTTAAACTGAACAACAATGTTTTTGACTGATTAATGGTTTTTAATAATTTGTGTATTGATCACATTCTTTCTGCATAAAAGAAAGTCATGTGAGATTACTGGAACAGGTTTACTTTTATAACGTTCCATACTTTTTTACTTTTTCTCAAAGTCAAATTTAGACAATTAGGTCTTTTTTTTTTTTTTTTTTTTTTTTTTTTTTTTTTTTTTTTTTTTTTTTAACAATTTCTGGGACGAAAATGAAACTAAAGTTTAAAGGACGGAAATTAAATTTTTCCTAACACTCGTAATAGTTGAATGACACATAATGTTTATGATACAATTTATTAAAAAAATATATATTATAAAGATTACCCCTCCAAAACGTATGTGTTAAATATTGAAATTAAGTTATATATATTAAATTTTAGAATATAAATAATGTGCACATTCCGGGAAATCATTCCTCATCAGTGACACTAGGGGCCGAAAAGTTTGATACATAAAAACAATGAAAAATAATATGTGATACTCGCAAAGTTTTTTATAACCCACTGTTTTATACTTACATCGGCGAATCTTGATTATCCTCATTACCTGCAATTATTTTAATTTAAACGATGGTTTTTATTTTGAAAGATCATGTACATTGTAATGAAGAGGTATAACAACAACAACAGCAATAGCAACAACAACAACAATAATAATAATAATAATGATAAATTATAATTATTATAACTATTATTATTATTATTATTATTATTATTTATCATTATTATTTTTCCTTAAAATTGATAAATAAACCAAACGTTTTAAAAAACAAAAAATTTACGTTTTACTATTAAATGTTTTGTGTTTTATTATTTTACAGCAAGAAACATGACTATGTATTGACAGTAACCAATATTATTTGTATTGATATTACCATAAATATAGTCTTATCTGTTAAAGTAAAAACATTATTTTTTTATTATAGCAACTTAGGTAATTTAACTTACCTTCCAGAGAAATCCCTTGGTAAACACTTCGTTTGTTTTATTACCAATGTCCTCATAGTGTGTCCTAATGTAAAAAAAAAAACATTTTAATATTCAACGAATTTCCAATCACTTTTTAATTTCATAATCTGATACAATTGGGTATAAAATCATTAGTTTCCATAGAAAATATATTGATTTAGTAAAAAATTAAATTTGCCGAAAATCCAGTAATTTCTTTTTAATTTCAAAAATACACAAATAATATGACAAGTAACCAGGACAAGCTACATTTTCGACAAGTGAATGCTTAAGATTTAAAAAAAGGTAATTGATTAAATATAAAACAAAGATGACACTTATGATATATCTATTATTCCAAAATTTTATATGCTTTTTAAACTTACATTTCATTCATTTGATCCGTTTGATTTTCTACAAAAACAAAGTGATGTAGAGACAAAATTATCGAAATTGTTAATAAATAGTATATTATTCACAAACCTAACACAATATATAACTTAGTTAAAGTTTTTTTTAAAGAAAATGTCTTATAATTAAATGCAATCATTTATAATTGTGACATACGTTAGAAAACTACAATGTTATTGCCACTAAAAACAATATCCAACGCTAAACCCGCCGAACATTATCAAAAACATACTAGGCCCTAAAACATATCTTTTACTATAAATAAACACTGGCGTAGCTGAACTGCTGTAAGTGTCATCATTAAGCACCAAACAATCATATAAACATTTAAAATAGCGACGGAGGAAACAGACAACTATATTTTTGTCAATGTAGGGGTGTCAGTTTGTTAACATAATACGCTGTAAACGTTATTTTTGAAAGACTTTTAGCAACAACACTATAGTGGATATAAATGTTTATATAGAATAATGTTTTTATTATGTTTATGTAATGATTACGTTATCTTTGTGATAAGTATTGTATTAAGAACACATATCAATATGATAATAAGCAAATGGTTTGACATGTCAATATTATCTCCTATAGTAGCATCATAATTTTATTGATAATTTTTTATAGTTTTTACGTTATTACATTTAACTTACTTTGTTTTCGTCTCCGATAAAGATACACTGTTACAACTGCAGTTCCAACCAAAACTGGAATGGCTATTCCAACGGTTAATCCAACTATTAATAAATATCCATCTGTACTTGCTGATCAAAACAAAATTAAAATTATTTAACATAATCATATTACAATATATCAGCTATACAGTGTTTCATTTCATAATAAATTCATCCAATGTTGTTAAACCCTACTAAACAATTTTAAACATCATAAGATATAAATGTCCTCAATATCCCCCCCTGGTTTCTTTAATTTACACATGTAATATTAGAAGCTTTAATGTTTTAATATGCCCACATTTAAATTATTATTGTTTTTTTTTCTACTTGCCATCGTGTAAGCCTTTAAAACTTTAACTAGTGTTGTTTAATATCTCAAAATATTAAGTTTAAACATCAAAGCCATATTCTAAATCATTACCTTCTGTGCTGAACTCAATTTTCTGTGAAGCAATTCCTTTTTCATTTTTAATTTTCAGTATGTATCTTCCGTAATCTGAATCGATTAGGCTTGTGAAGCTTAATTTAGCTCGGTAACCATAAAGATTTACCTTAACATCATGCAATGTCAATGTAACCTCTACAACAGTTATACTCTGTCGGTACTTTTCGCTAAGAGAGATTACGTATCCTTCTTTTAGCCATTCGACTTTAAGTGGTTTGGGACGGAATAAAAGTCTACAATAATCTTGGCAGTTCTGTTACGTTCTTGTAATATTGATGTGTAAGTAATAACAGATTTATCTAAAAATCAGTAATATAAAAAAATTGAGAAGAAATTAACTAGAGGATGATTTACACACATTTTATAATATGTCTTTTGATCTGACAAACTTATCCATTTTTCATTTTAAACAAAACTGAAATCAGATTATGTCTAAACAAAAAAAAAATCGTAATTACTAGATAAAAACTTTGTCTACCATAGTTATCAAAGCAATAACCAAAGATAATTAAAAAAAATAAATTGAATTTTAATGGTCTTAACTGCACTGCTTTCAATAGAGTGGGGGTCGTTAATTCATTTGAAATTTGTTTCCTGCCCATCGAAAATTAGTTTTAATGTTGTTTTGAGAAATAGTGTTGTGCTTAATTAATTGTAGACTTTCCAAAATATATGTACTTACCGTTTACTGTTACAACCATATCTTTGCTTTTTGATAATGTTCCATAAACATTCTCTGCATAACATGTGTATGTGCCGAGATCTTGATAACTACTGTAGGGTACCTTTAAACTTGTTGCTTTACCGTTCATAGAACCCAGTAATGTTCAGATTATTTGAGAACCGATTTTCTGTGTCCATGGATGAAAAACTATATCTTTAAGATTTCCTCGTGCACTACAGGCTAATTCAATATCTTGAGTATTTTCGTATGTAAAAGTTGATTTTAATATGGATAGATCAAGGTCTATGTTAAAAAATTGAAACAAACTTTTCTATCAGAAATTTTAACTAAAAGAAGTCCTAAATTTTTTGATAGCAATTTGCATTAAAGTAGGACAGAAAGTATTCAAATATAATTCTTTCAAAAATATTGTTTAGTAAAAATCAAAACATCAGTAAAAGGTAATATTTTTGTTAAAAAAGATTTTTATAGTAAATTGTTTTTCACTATTACTATGATTTTCTTTTTAATTGGAGAAAAAATTACTTTAGTAATACAGTTTTTATTTGTAACTCACTAAATTTATTTACACGTTTAAAAAGTTTATCAAAAAGACAAAAATGAAAAAATTAAAAAAAAAAATAATAAAAAATAAATAAATAAAATAGGATTTACAAGCAGGCAGAATAAAAGTTTCCAGATTTAAACAATACGTTAGAAATACTTCTAAATTTTCATTGGAAAAATGTTATTTCTTAATAGATAATTGAACTCTTAAGAAACTTAAAAGTGAGATAATGGATATCTTGAAAAATATATCGTATTGTTTACATTGCACATTTATATATATATATATATCATCTGAATGACTGGTGTTATAACGATTCCATCCGATACATCTGTATAAACCAGCATCATTAAGACTAATATTCTTCAAAGATAAAGTATAACCAGAACAATGTGACCACAATTCTCCATCTTTAGTCAATTTATATTCACATTTTGGATTACAGTTAACCCTACAGGTTATATCCGGGAGAGTTGCTAATTCATTTGCTATGTAGTGGTTTGTTGAAGGAGTAAGTGTTACTGTTACTGTGCCTGGACCATCTAAAATATCAATACGAGCAACATCAAAATTATTTAATTCAACTTAATTCGATTGTTATCTAGTTCTATTTATAAATTAAATTAATTTAAAAGCATGATACTTATGTATACACTCAAAGGTAAAACAAATAAAATATCTAATGTAGAATACACTAAATAAACTGACGAAATCATATACAGAGTTTTGTTTAGAATACGTTTGACCTACACAAAATCTTGGTTTAGTTGTTTTCTTTTTATTGTACATCTCACTTAACGACGTATGTAAGAAATATTAAAAGAATGTTTCTTTTCTACAGTAAATTGTTAGGGCAGTGATTTTCGGAATCAATACCGCTTCACCTACAAGTCTAGTCGCCTGCCATTTAATTTATTTGCATAGAATAATCACAAATTTATAAAATGACCAGCTACAATTATTATGAAATTAATTTTGAAGATTGTAGTTTACATTTAATATGCGTGTCTTTAAGAGAATATTTTTCTGATTGGTTTATTCAAAGAATGAGAAAATAATAACCCAATCGAAATTGAAAAATATAATGTTAAAATCATTTTATCTTACGCACTTATGACTCTTTCATCGCAAGACAGTTTGGATTTTACTTCACACTTTATTTGGTTTCAATATAACCAACTACCTAGTTCCATAAATGGTATACTAACATGATGACTCAATAATTATTTGATATTCCTTATGCATGGCTCTATGTTTGTGCCTCATGAATGTATGGTTTTAGTTAAGAAACATTTTTAAATTGTTGGTTACGTAGTCTCATAAGTGGTATACTTACATAAGGACTCTAAAACATATTTGTTACTTTCATCAGATTCTAGTCCTGTTCTCTTCCTGTACACGTAATTATGCTATTTGTATCATTTATTTGTACGTCTTGTATAGTTACACGAGAACCACTGAGAATATATCTACTAGAACTGTTTGTTACGTTTACTCCATCAATATTCCATCTGTATGATATTGATATGTTGTGGTTTCTAGGAACTGTGTTATGGATGTCGAGGAACAATTCAGCTTGAGATCATTATTTATAATAGGAGATGACAATTCTGTTATCAAAGGTTTAGTTGGTTTACCTTTTAAAACAGAAAAATGGAATTATGGCGTTTAGTAACAGTAATTTTAGCATTTTTTTTAAATTCAAACGTTTTATAATCATTAAATCACGAATCTCTGATTTTAATAATGATAATAATAATAATAATAATAGTAATAATAATATAATATTATAATTATTACACAGGCAAGTGAACCAATCACGCTTTTTTTAACCTTAAGTGAACCAATAACGCTTTCTACCTTTAAGTAACTCGTTCACGCTTTTTTTCCTCAAGTGAACGAATCACACTTAGTTATTGACTCAATCACGCTTTTTAACCTTAAGTAAACCATCACGCTTTTAACAATTAAGAAAAACCAAAAACGTCTTTTTACAAAAATTAACCAATCACGCCATTTAACTTTCAGTGAACCAATCATGCTTTTTATACTTAAGAGACTCAATAACGAAATTTACTTTAATTAATCCAATTACGCTTGTAAAAAGCGATCACGTTTTTTTTACCGCAAGTAAAAGAATCACGCATTTGAACATAAAGTAAACGAATCAAGCCTTTTTTAACTTTAAGTATCGTAATCACGTTTTTTAACCTTAAGTTATGAAGGTTTTTTTAATCTTAAGTAAACTAATCAGCTTTTATCCTTAAATGAACGAATCCCGCTTAGTTACTTAAAATGCCACAATCACGCTTTTGAAATTTGAGTCAACTTATTACCCTTTTAGTCGTGCTTGGCATTGTCATAACGCGAGACTTTGATCTACTTTTCCGTCGTCGTTGAGAAAAATGTGAAAGTTTATGTTAAAGTAATGTATTTTCTACTTGATTAAACACTTACCAGGCGAGACATATAATTCCGTGGAATTCTTGTGAACCTTAAGTGAGGTATTACGCTTTTTAATCTTAAATGAACAAATCGCGCTTTTTAACCTTAAGTTAACCAATCACGAATTTTTATCTTAAAGTAATCCATATACGGTTTTTAATCTTGAGAAAACCAATAACGCTTTTTTATCCTGAAGAGAATTATTCACGCTGTTTAACTGCGAGACACAAAATTAATTGACAAATTGTACAATTATACATGTCCCAAAAATTGGGAATGTTGCAGCAAGATAGGAATAATGTTTATAAGATCTGATTGTTAAAGATTTTTGTGGTTTGTTCGTTTTAAAAGACTAGTTCTAGTCGTCATTTCAACATGTCATCATAACACACTTTGATTTTTAATCTGTATCTGTATCCAGCGATGTCAATATTACGGTGAATATCGGCTAGGTATCTTTTTATGTTATTAAATTTCATTTTATCAATTTGATTTTGTTTTGTGTATTTTAACAATTGAACCGTTCTTGTCAAATTTTGTAAGTGTGTTTTTCAAGCTTGTCTCAAATATTAAAAGCGACATCTCAGTTGTGTTTTTTTCGCTATGGTTATATAGTTCCGGATTGTGTATTGCATTTAATATGTATTGATATACAAAGTGAAATCATTTTTGTCGTTCATAGTTAATTATGAACACAACGGCTCTCAAGCTTGCATTTTACAAGACAAATGAAAATATTAATACATTATACATAATATGCTTAAAACAAATCTATCATATCTCTTTCTCTCTAAATTGGTTTGGAGTTATGGAGTTTAAATTATATAGGATTATATGTGACGCGCCACGACAAAAGGTACAAGTCGACAAATTTTTCGAAAATGAGATTTTTACTGAAAATAATTGTTCGTTATGTAAGTAATTAAATCTAAAATTTTATTCTTCTATGTAATTTATAAGCATGAAAAATACTGCATCAAACATGTCACACCAAAGCTCACCAAAATCTAAATTACGTTAAAACTTCGTTTTTGTTTTTGACGTCAAATCCGTAGATATGTTACGTCTTAAAACTAGGGACGTACTACTGGTCTGGCATATCTATACAGATAGTTTTGTCTTTATAATCTAAATCCTACTTCTGTAATAATATCGTTTTGGTTGTTTTGGTGATGACGTATAAAGTTAGAATAACGTTTTTCAGCTATTTGGGCTAAGACCGAGATAATTAATCTCTATAGATTAAACTAAGCACGAGTTCGTGGTTGCCGGAGATATGCAAATGTGAATTATAGCCTGCGTATACTAGAGCCCATGCAGTGCGAATTTTTAGAAAAGTGCTAGCTGACCGAGCGCCAGGCAAAGAAGCATGATTTTAAAGTAATATGTATGAACCGGTTTGAGTTCTAACACCCCCATCATCACATGCTATCGAGAGAGGGACACTCTGCCACTTAAGCGGTTATAATGGTTGACCCAAAGTTTCGGGGTTTGCTCCATCCATTTTCATACGCTCCAGAAATAGAAAAAAAATGGCGAAATTTTGCACAAAACAGAATGGGAAAAAAAGGACGTGGGTAAAATGTAGCGCGGATGTTAAGCGGATGTTATCGAAAGCCTAGCGGATGAAAGCGGTTTGAAGTGAATGACTCCAGACATCATTAATATACGGGATACATGCCAGATACAAACGCTTTGAATCCTTTATATACGAGATGTATACGCTTATATCCTTTCTATAACAGTGCTGCTATGTATAGACGTTCCATGTACCTTATCTTTCCTCCTTTATTCCGTTTTCAGTTGTGAGTTGCGGAGATAGCCAGAGGATGCATTGTAATACAGCGGACATTTAACGAATGATAAAAGACATAGAACATTTGTTGCTCGTATATGGCACGGATTTACATCGCACATCGCGGAAAGTTATCCGTTTTAAAAGTTATGTGCAGCTCAAAAATTTATTTTGGATAAAATCGCAATGGACAGATGCTTGTTGGATAGAGCGTATGAAGCACATATGCAATGGGTACACAATGGATGCATTGTGTTTTCCAACGAATGGCAAGATTTTTCTGCAATTTACATTCCCTTTGCATCCTTAAGTGCAGTGGGACCGGGCCTTTACATTATGTCAACACTGTTACTTTAATACACTCGAATTTTTTGGCTCATTGTGCCACATGCTCAATATTCTGTCTGAAATAAATCTTCACGTATGTGTAACCAGTCAATTAGACACCCGATATACAAATGTTTTGACTAAGTCTGAAAGCAATAAATTGTAAAACAAATTAATCATCCGTTAAACGTCCGCTGTATTCCCTCTGCATCCTCTGGGTATCTCATCAACTAAATACAAATACACAATGTATATATTTGATCACTAATCATATACTTTCCCTTTAGTTGGTGATATGAGACTTTATTTGATAAAATTTCAACTCTACAAGAAGTTATCTTATCTTTTTCCCCGTTTTTTCTTAGCAGGTTATCGTTTAACAATTTTCCTTAGAATGAATAATTATAAAGGAAAGTTTCTGTTTGGATCATACATAGGGCTTTGGTATTTGAGATATTGCTCCCTTGCGCTTATAAGGTCAACTCTGTACATATATGACCTGATGAGGTCAGAGCATCGATGGGTTGACAGGTACCAGGATAATGTGATTTGGGGAGTGATATACCTGCCTGTGGTACACTGACGCATTGTGCTAGCACTTTAACAAAAAGTCGTCCAGATTGAACGCTAGTACAAGGCAGACCATAATACACACTCGCATATTTTACGCATACACGAACTAGTTCTTGGATTAATCCTAAGAGGTAAAATTAATTTCGCACTCGTCGCGAATAGCCAAATGAATAATTGCTGATGCGACGTTAAACAACACTACAGCCAACAAACCAACCAATCAACAATCGAACAGATAAGACTCCCTGTTGTGTTCATGACAATAGATTAGGCTAACAATGACAGAATGATCATGATCACCATCACACTAGGTCTCGCTCTTCAGATTCCGTACATGTTGCTTACATAGTACTTTATCTGTTTTTAACTGCTCATTGCTTATCAATCTCCTACAATTCCCTCATTTAATTTTTTAACTACGGTTTTGAATGCAAGTATATAATCAAGTGTTTGGGAAAACAAAGTTTTTTTCTAGTTTTAGAATTTTGTATTTATGGTCTATTGTTTTGATAGTTTGTGACTTTTAATAGTGCTTTATCTCATTAGACTACTATTCCAAACTCGTCAAAAGTCAGGGGTATCAAAATCAGTGGTCATTATCGTGATTGTATTTTATTGTTCTGCCTTGTTGTACTGTTTTGATTTTTGCTTTAATAAATTTACTTTTTTAATATCTCTCTCTCTCTCTCTCTCTCTCTCTCTCTCTCTCTCTCTCTCTCTCTCTCTCTCTCGGGACTGTCATTAAGCATATCATAAAGAGCATTTTAGTGAAATAACAAGGCATCGGTATTTAGTTGATATAAAGAGTGCGCTATCGGATCAGAGCGTGTCACCGTTCATACACAGACTGTTCCTTGTTGGAGCAAGCTGTCCCGGCGATGTGAGTGAAAGATTCTTGCCTGGTCCAGGGCATTCAAACATGACTTATCCGGTTAAAAATCACTTTTTTATTCAATGAAATTTTCCTTGTCAATAAATGAAATAGAATTAAATTTAAAAATAAAATAAAATAAAATAAATGAAATAAATAAGTAAATAAATAAATAAATAAATAAATAAATAAAAAAACTATTAACTAAAAAGATAAAAAAAACTAATATATTAATTGTTTAAATGATCAATTACGTAACCTTTACAGGGCCTCTTAGATGTAAAAACTAAGGTGAAAAACTGTAACGCTAAGTTTGTTTAACTTTTCACACGAACTCATAAACTGTGAAGAACAAATGTAGTTTGACTTAACCATATAGAGCAACTACTTCAAACCATGAAGTTATAATGATGCTGTAAATAAGTGTAACCCTATGCTATTTATTTCTAACAACCCGTTTAATGAAGTCTTACTGAACGGGTAGCCTAATGATGAATCGATCACGAGTTGTTCCATGATTTTTTGAAATGTTTTTGGAACTGTAAATTTTGTACAAAACAATTTTTTAGAATGTTTCTTGTTTGGAAATTTATCAAAATTTAATTCTCTTTTGCAAACTATATTGTGTGATTCAAGTTTTAATTTGAAACCGGGATAACACGCATCATTTGTTTACATTGACAACAATGGTTGTCTGTAGCTATATAGTCTGCTTAATATTATGAACTTTAATGCCAAATTATTAGTAGCGATTTTTCCATTTCATTCTGAGATAAAAACACAATTTGAGATAATTCAATTCGTTATTTAATATCCTGACATTCCAATGGTATATGAAGATTCAGCGGATTGTTTGTTTACATCGACTCGTCGAGGTTCTGTTGTAAATAACTACCAACTCCAATTGATAATGAAGTTGTAAAAATATTTTAGGGAAACAAATAATCATGCAGATGTTTTTGTCTTTGTTTGCAAATACTCGTTTCCATTAAAACGTTGATTAACAAGCTGATACATAAGGAAGCAACAGAAAGAAACGTTATACTTCACGTAGTTTCAGTGAGAAAATAAACAGCACCACGTTGAGACACCCCGCCAAAAATCAAATGCTGTTTCACGTCATTTTTTCGCATTGTGACGTAAAGGCTGAATTGTACCTGTCATGGCGCGTCACATATAATGATCATACACTTTGTAACTTGAAAAAATTAGTTTTATATGAATGTAGAATTACCAACCTTACAATCAAAATCTACCATTTAATAAAAAATAATTTAATCAGATGGAGGCAATTATATATAATAAATAAACCCTCAGAAAATAAATATCAATCGCAATTACAATTTCCATATGTTTGGATTAAATTTAAGAAAAATCCCTAAGAACCGCATTTGATAATGACTTCAAAAAAACTGCACTTCAAGTACACTCTTCTGACTACAAATTTTCCGAGCTTTATAAAATATACCTTTAACTTACCAAAAACATATAAGGTTGGTCCCTGGAAGATTGCAGAACCAGCTGCACCAGCTAAGGCAGCGGTATATAAACCAGCATCTATTTTTGTTATATTTTTTATTATAAACTTTATTTGTCCTGTCGCCGTGTCACCATTGAAAACAATTCTTCCAGTGTATGAAGGGTCTACTGATGCAATTTCCGCGCCAGATGCATAGAAGATGCTGTTGATGTTTGAATTCCGAACGACAATAATATTAAATGCATCAGGTATCGGGTTTAGTGTCCAAGACAATTGAACATCATTTCCAATATAGCTATAAATTTCTAAAGCTTCTGTGAAAAAACCTGTCTCACATCAAAAAATATAATGAATAAATAAATAAATAAATAAATAAATAAATAAATGATAAATTAACACATATTTTCAATTACGACTTATTTATGTCTCAATCAAAAATGAGCTCTCGAAGTTATTGCTACGCTTGTCGTTATAACAACTTAGTATTTGTGATAAGGTTATGTAGTAATTACGACTATAATTGTGAATATTACAACTAATTGGTGTTCTGTTGTACGACTTATCATTCTCAAAAACTACGCGTTTCGTAATCACGACTGGGTATCTCGTTATTACGACAAAGGAAAAAGAAAAAGAAACCAAAAATCATTTGAAAGTCGCATAAGGAGTGAAATGAGTGACATAAGAACTGTTAAGGCAGAAACTCTCCGGATCTGGATTTTAAAATATTAGAGATATATAATTGATGTTTTGTACAGGTTGTTAGAAAGTTCTACTGTCTGAAACTTCCTTGGCTCAACAAAACAGCCACGACATTATATACATTTTGTGATCCGTCATTGACATGTTATCATCCGATAATATATATATATATATATATATATATATATATATATATATATATATATATATATATATATATATATATATATATATATATATATATATATATATATATATATATATATAAAAAAGAAAAACATAGAGCTAAGTATCATATATAATTGTATTTTAGCATTGCCATCACTTGTCTAACAGAAAACATCTCAGGTAAAATCGCCCTGGAAACACAAAACAATATTCGCTTTGTGTGTTGTATCCTAAGTATAAAATTTGCAATTTATACCAAACAGGAATGGGTGAAATAGATAAAATAAGGAGATATTGTACTATTTTATCACGTCTTTAACAAAATCTAGAAAAGTAACTGCTTAAGGATAAGAAATTATGTTTTCAAAGTCTCGGGAAAATAACATGAAAGTAATTAGTATATAAATAATAACTAGTAACTATTTTGTACTCTTTTATTACCTTTTTTATTGTTTTATTTTACAAAATAACTAAATTCTTATTTAAGCATTAGTAAATAAATAAACATGTTACGGCGATTTTAAATAAATATCACAGAATTATATTTTTTTATGGGTTCGAACCCCGGTCAAGTCTGACCAAGACTCGAAAAATGAGTCACTGTTCTTTCGTCAAACACTCGGCATAAAGTAAGAAAGTCACGAGGTCCTTCCTTAAAAACCGATGTCACGTTTCACGACAGAAGTCGCACGTTAAAAATCCCTTCCGTCCCAATGCTCTGAGTTCACTGCAATGGTAAATATCTTTGCCCTTACACGTACTGTTGGTTACGTCTCGTTACAAGTGGTATACTCATTATATCAATCTTGACATTATTTAACACGATTACAACGAAAAAACCTCCTGCATCTTTTTTCAACTTTTACGTTATATAACACGCTTCAACAATGATCTCATTCTGAATATCTTAAAAAAAGTGAAATCAGCAACGTCAGTAGACGAGCAGCAACCCAAAAAAATGCAAGTTAAAAAAAATATGTGTTAAGAAAAGTCTTTGAGCCCTCGAACTATCTATGTGTTCCGAAAAGGCTTTAAGTCTTCGAACTCCCTATGTGTTCAGAAAAGGCTTTAAGCCCTCGAACTACCTACTCTGGAGTCGAAAAGAGAAACAATAAGGGATATATGTATCGTACACAAAAAAATACATAAAATAAATGAAATAAGATCAAAAACGACCAATTAACTAGTAAGTAATAACAAGAATTCTTAATTAGAGTCGACCTGATGAATATATATTGCATTTAAAAGCAATAGAATGGTCATGTGATGCTCCTTTTAAAACCAAAAAGCAGAAATATCTCCATATTAAAAATGGTTTTTGTTTTTATTCCATATATACACATATTAACTTAAATGAAGTGAATATTGATTTTTTATGAGATAAAACATGTAATTGTAAAATGTATTTGTAAACACGCAGAAAGTACTAAGCAGTGAAAAATTTGCAACATATTTGTGTATATAAACATAAAACCTTTTGTGTATACGTAGTGTGTTTTCAATGAGTATTATACTCAGCTGATAACTATACTCCTATATCACACACCAGTTCATTTTGTATCAGTATAAATTAAATGTTTAATTTAATTCTTGTATTTTTCAATGTTATTGTACAACATGTACAATACGAGTTTTATCACTGTAAAACATGTATTAAAAGTAACTTTACTTACCAGCCACTTGCAGCAAAATTAAACACAGGTGAACAACGAACTCCATGTCATGGTCTATATAACGCTTTTACATATTACATAGGGTATATTTAGACATTCATATTTACATAAACGAACTTACATACAACTGTATTACATTTAAATTATTTTACTTTCCGGTTTTGGCTATGATCGCTATTTTTAAATACATATACTTTTTAAAGCACTACCTTATGCGGTTTCAAAAATAAACTATTTAAAAAGTGACATAGCGAAATTACTTAAGTATGCTTTTTAAATATCAGTGGATTGTAAACATACGAGTGAAAACAGCATCCGTGATTTTATCCAAAAGTAATGTTTACTTAAAATTCAATCGTAATCACAGATTGTTTTTGTTTATATTTTTAACGTAAATTTATATACTGTAGTATACCTGTATATCATCATAAAATAAGATGGTTAGTCACTTTAGGGTTTTATTTTTTTTATTAAACAGATAATTTTGAATGGTTTTAGGTGGGAACTTTTGACATGGACTGGTATGAGATTGCATTTGTAGTTGATTTTGTTATAATATTTTGCTATGCTTGGACAACATTTTCCTGTTTTAATTGCAACCTATAGAATATCCTATTAAAGAGATACCTTGTAGGTTTTAATAAAATATATTAGTGTTTTATCGCTCCATTCTTTCATTTTAATTCAAATTATTGTTTAAACACTTAAAAGACTGTATTGTAAACATATAAACAAAATCAAACACACAAAATCCAACATCCCATCTTAGACCAAGTGTTTGGGTGTAAGTGGCCTGATCTTTACGACACAAATTAATTTAGAATGTTAAATTATCTTATGATAAGACTGTAAAATTGGTAAATTTCATCACGTATATAAAAATTACCCAGATCGGAAAAGAAACTACTTAATCAATTGTCAGTCTGTTTACATCGTATCTGTTTTGTGTGTTATCACGGATTGTATTCATTATATAAATACTTTAACGAAATGAAAATTACGGAAGGAAACGTTTTGAGTGCATTAACTAAATATGAGGTTATATCTACTTTAGACGTTTTTTATCTTTAAATTTTAAATCTTATATATTTTGATATTGTGTCAAACTAGATCAGCTACATGGTTATAACTTACGAGAAACATAGCCGTAAATGATTAATGGAAAAGCGGCCGCCTCGAAAGCATGAAATCGTCAATTCGTACCTTTCCGGAATGGGATATTATTAAGACTAAAAATCGGAAAAACTCCTGCGCCATGAGATTAGCATTTAGAGGACATAGAGTCTACTATTTCACTTAGTTAGGTTATTGAGACAGTTCACTAAGCTAGCACCTTATCAAAAATATCTGCGATATAACAAGGCAGAACTTATTTCGAGAATACCAACGTGTTCAACATGAAAAGACAAAAACTCCTGATGCGATAGTTAAGCAACATTGCACAAACCCGACAACAGTATCGCATGATGCATTCGAAGCGGATAAACTTGAAAGACTTCTGTAATTTGCACGTCACTGGAGTATGTAGAGTAATGTGGATTATTTTTTGTTTTTTCCAGAGATTCAAAAAAGACAAGTAATATCTACGCTTTGCATCGTTTTTCCCTATACTTGACCTTGTTTACATATTAATCAAAAAGCTTTAAAATGCAGATTATAGTAATTATGATAATAATTAAATCAATAATTTAATAATTCAATACATAAATGATTAGTCGACTAATGGAATATCATATACATTTAATGCACTTAAAGGTTATATTATATGTGTTTACCAAAATAACTTCTACATAACATCCTTATATTTGTATATCCTGACAAAAGACATGTTATGTTTTATTGTATTACAAAAATATAAACTACACAAATTTGTAAATAAATTATAGTCTATTTGTTATGGTTATACAATTTTAACAATACGGTTCTTAAAAAGAAATTTTATTAATACACTTTATATATATACTTATAAAAACGATTATCCCATTGTGGATCATATCATCTATATACAATTATGGGCAACGCACCAGTATGTAATTGTATATAATGTTATTGTGGACCTTGTAACCGTTTATATAATTATAAACTATATCATCTGTGTGTTACATGGACCAATATCTTTTTCTTATCGAGATTTCTTCTTCATATATCAACTAAGTGTAAAATACAATAAATGAACATTTTTGTAATGAGAAGAGCGAAAATAGTTAGCTTAAATCACTTAAACAGGTCAGGTTGTATAAAGTTTCAAAATTGGCAAAATAAAATGCATAAACTGAACATTATTAATGTATTCTTTTGCCTCCTAATTACCGTATGTACAACCCTTCCCCTCTTTTATACATAACCTTTGTATCTGATTTATTCAGTAATTATGAAAAAATGCATAGACAAAGAAAGAATTATATTTTTTTAAATTAAAAAAAAGGTTAAATCGAAGTACGGCTAGAAAATAAAAATTTTATGAAATAAACTAGAAAAAAACTTTCTTACGGCATATATTTGTTAATAAAAACTAATTATTAATGAGGTGTAAATAAGAATATAACATGCAGCTGGCCGTTTTCCATATTTGAGTATTTACCAATTAAATCGTTAAAAACCCTTCAATAACTTTATAGTCGTCATGAGTCACCAGTATTTTACTGGTTCTCTTTTATTGTTTTCTGTATATTATCTGTATATTATGAATCATGTCTTGTTTTTACATAAACATCCATTGGAATATCGTCATTGCCATTGTCTGCAAAATCAACCAATAACCATATCAAAATATTGTAGATACTAAAACCCCAAAACATACTAATTCATGTAAGAGTGAAATAAAAAAGCACAGTTTTAATAACTAGCACTGGAATTAATGTTAGTTAATTTTTTTTGAATTAGTCAATTTTTCGAGATCATGAGGCTGGAAAAATAAACTAATTACACGTGTATTCCTTTAAACAGATTAAAAAATACGAGGCATTGAAATGCAACATATCTGACAATTTTTTAATTTTATGCCTTTAAATAAAAATAACTAAAGGGTAATGACAATGTTATTATATCATCATTATGTCGTCTTTTCGATTTAACTCATTATAAATTTAAAGTCTAAAACAAATGATTAGGTAATTAGGTAATTTGTATTGAACAAAGTATTGAAAAAAATAAAACTTGGAAAAATTAAAAGTATTGGAAAAACAACAATTTGTTTTTAAGGTTCATTTTTCTAAACAGGGTTTACGCACAATTAATTATGATTAATAATGGAATCAAAAGAAACCTTATAAATGGTTGTACTTACTTTTTTTCTTTAGTTTTTGATATGTACTTTGATTATCAATAGCTGCCCCAGGTTGAAGACTTTCATATGTGTCAATATCACTGTTAAAAATAAATTCAACTAAGCTGAAAATCACAATAACATGAAACCTTCAAAAATGACAAAAATGTAGACTTATACAAAATCTTTTCGGATCCTAAGAATATTAAATTTGAAAATAAGTTTTTTACATGGAACATTTTGAAAATTTCATTTGCATTATGTAATATATGATAAGAGTAATGACTATTCTCAACAAGCCTATTCAATTTGAATAAAATGCTTTTACAATACCAATAAATCAATGAATAATATTAAAAACTTAAAATTAATATTTTTTAAACATATTCGTTTATCTATGAGCTGTTTCTTTTATTCAAATTACATTTACCTTATCGTCTTATTTTCATATCCATGATCTGAAACTTAATAATGATATGAATATTAATAGAAGTGAACTCCTTGCAAATAAATCGTTGTGGTTTGGTTAAATTGTTATAATCAAAATGATAATCTAAAGTAACAATGGACATAGTTTGAGATGTTCTCGATAGACAAGAGTAGCAAGAAATGTTTAGAGATTGTTACTTATTCCAGTTTTTGATTTGAGATGTTTATTTAGTCCCTTAATTTTTAATCTTGAATAGAGTGAGGAGCATTCTTAAACAATACGTTAAAAACTGTGTTTAAGAAATAACAAGACCTTTTCTTGTAAGTTCAACAACTTTCTTTTGTAACTTAATGAGAAATCTATAAACTATAAATACAACTAATGACATACTGAAGTACCCGGCCCCACCTCCTTGATGGGACCTTTAAAAGTTTTACTTTGTTGAAATGGATTGAATTATGGTTTTAGCATTGGCATGATTGTGTTTTTATAAACCATTAACTGTCTCTTGGTTTCAAAAACATTAAAAGATACATGAATACAATGGAAATATTTTAGGAGCCATATGCTCTAGATCTCAAATTATAATGAACACATCTTTCATAGATTTCCTATTATTTTGTTCAAATTTTAGAAAAAAATGTTTCTGTTAAAATAAATAAACATTTTACTTACTTTTTGTATGTTCTATTGTCTGATAGGTATCTTGATTTTCAACAGTTGTTTCTGACTGTAGGCCCACATGTCTGACCGAATGCCTGTAAAATAGGATAAAACAACCTAGTGATATCTAACATAGATTTTATTAGAAACTTATTCCATTTGCAACAAAAGGTTTTGAATTAAAATAGCAAAAAACGATATCATTTAAAATTTTGATGCCTTCTCGGCATATTCAAAGTTTTCCGAATAATTAAATAGGGTTGAAAATATTATTTTATTATATTAAAAAAAATATTAATCAACAATTTGTTTTCACTCACATTTTACTTTGGTTTTTATGACCTGAAAAGAAAAAGATGTTTTACTTTAATCTAAAATACATTGAGTCATAATAGATAGAAGTTGTATCTCAATATATTTAACAAATATAAAACTAATGCAAAGAATAATCATTAATATGTATTTTATTTAACAAATATATTTTGCTCAGAATAAGAAATAATATAAGTTAAATACATACATTCATATATTTGTCAGTGAAGTATGTTAAAAATAGGAATAAGAAAGAAGATTGATAAAAATAACATCTTTATATGTTTATGTTGTACAAACTGCATCAACAAAGCGGCAATTGTACATTAAATCAATGTGTAATAATAATAATAATAATTATTATTATTATTGTAATAAATTTGAATAAATGATTTACCTGTGTGCATGTTCTCATAATCTTTTGTTTCTGTGTCATTTTTTGAAATATCTTTAAATTTTGTTCTGAAGTCAGAAAGAAACATATATGTCTTATTAATGGTTATTCAAAAATTTAATTAGCTCACTATCGTAGTTAAATACCTGACAGGTACATACATAAAATACAAATACCAGTTAAATTTTGATGTGCCAGATGTGCACATTTCGGAAATTCATTCCTCATCATTGACACTAAGACCTAAAAGTTTGATACATAGAAAATATAAGCCAAACTGTTGAAAATAATGAATTTAAATTTTCAAAATAATATAAATCCAAATCCAGCTAAGGAATGCTTTGCATGAGGGAACAAACCTTGTTTTTTAATAAAATTCAAATTTTAGACGACTGAAAATTTTGATAAATTGTACAATTTCTGACAGCACAAAGTACTGCCTACTGAGTTATGGATACCCTCGGGGATTTTTACTCCACCAGCAGCGGGCCCCGCTCACGGGTAGTAAATATATAATACAAATACCAGTTAAATTTTGATATGCCAGATGTGCACATTTCGGAAATTCATTCCTCATCAGTGATACTAAGACCGAAAAGCTTGATACATAGAAAATATAACAGTTGAAAATAATGAATCTAAATTTTCAAAATTATATATATCGAAATCCAGCTAAGGAATGCTTTGCATGAGGGAATAAACCTTAGTTTTTAAATTATTTGTTTCATTCGCTTAACGTTCCAAAAAATTCTGTGACTACATTATTTAATCCAACGTATAACAAAAATACCTTCTTAAATTTTATTGTTTTATATGTGAACAATTCAAAAATAGATTTCCCATCAGTGACCCTAGGGGCGAAGAAAATGATAGCTAAAAGAAAAGCTAAAAATAAGAAATTAATGAATCAAAAATTACAAATTCATGAAACTATTTTGAAGTTAAGTTTTAATAGAAAATGTTAAATCTAATTTTTTTGTAAATTAAATAATAACTTACGTTCCTTTTGGTTTTTCATAACTGTTATGATTATTACCTTCAAAAGTAATAAATTTAATAATCGATAATTTAAAATGCAAAGATACAAAAACGATGTATTTTCCAGGAGTACAAATAGCGCGTTTGTTCTTTTATGCAGTAGTGGCAATTTTACATTCAGTGCACACTTAATAATCGTTTTGCATATTTTGTATTACGCTTTATCTACGGTCCAAATTGTATACCAAAATTTAAACAAACAAAAACTATCAAATTCAAAAATGGAATGGTTTAACAAACTTTAAACGGGAAATATTCAAGAAAATATTGTAATTGTGTTTCTCTGTGGCAACGTAAAAAACGGTATCCTTATCCTACTATACTGAAATAGGAAGTAATTTTTTGTAAAAAAAATGAGGTTCTTTTTTAAACATATATCTGAGACATAAAATGTTTGACTAAAGTGTTTTCCTTTATTTTGGTATTTGATATTTACCTCCATTTTTATTACATAAACCTCTTCTCCAAATTACAATAATAAGAATAACGATTATAACAACAAGCATTACCATTATTACAGACATGGTTATGACCTCTGCTCTGTTGTTTGGTTCACATAGACAGTCTGAAATGTTAATGAATGAAATATAAAAAATGAATGAAGTGATGGTATTTTTATTCGAGGTAGAATCAATTTTTATATCAAGACAATTTGTTCAAATAGTTCAGAAACTGCAATCCCTCACCCCCCCCCCCAACAAAAAAAGTATAAATAAATAAATAAATTTAAATTATCAGGACAATAATATATCACATACCTTTCGATTCAGATTTAACAGAAGCCAAAACAGAAAGAAAACTGCTGTTTCCATTTTCATTCATTGTATAAAGTTGAAATTTGTATGTTGTTGAAGGCAGCAAATCCTCAATTTCAAAAGAGAAGTTAGTCTTTTTCAAATCATCATTTATCAAATATTTTCTCAATTCACGGGACACCATGTTGTGCACCAAAATAACAAATTGATGTTGAAAGTTGCTTTTAGAACCTCGTTCCCAATTCAAAACAATCGATTTCTTTTTAGTTTTGAAAATCTCTAAATACCTCGGTGGTTGTGGTTTTGCTGGAATTACAATACGGCAAATATGTTTAATATTCAACATTAATTAATTGAGTGACAATGATTTGTTGCTATTTATGCGTATACCTAGTATAATAGAACTTGTAAACAAATAGTTAGAACAATAGAATGATCATTATCATATACACTAGTTATGTGTGTTAATAAATGAAAACTTTATTTAGGAGCATCTCAGTTAAACGTGGGCTAAAAGATCCATTAGTCACCTACCTCAGTAATACATTAATGGGTGAAATTTTTTCTTCTATTTGTTGGACCAGATATGCAGTTCTTACACAGAAAATACATTAACTCTCAATAAATGAATAAATAAATCAATGAATAAATAAATAAATAATGGATACAATTATAGCCGAATTCCCAATTATTTACTTGCAATAAAGAAGTGACAACCCAAAATTCCGAAAAAGCAAAATAATTGGACAATTTTCCATTTTGTTTCCCATAACATGAATTATTTATTATGTATCTAAATAAACAATTTTTTTCTTAATTGTCATTAATAAACAGATGATTTTGTTTTAGGGATTGCAAATTCACATCAAATAAACTACTACTGATGTCCAAAACACAACAATACATTTAAAATGAACCAGTTGATAAATAAAGCGTGCATAACACTGGTAGAATTCGACTTACGAAAATGGGTAGCCCGTATGTGCATGGTATACTTTTATAACATAGCAGAACTGACATTAATTTTTCAAACATTACTTTAACGGTAAGGTCATTTTAAATGGTAATTAACGTGATTAAGAGTGTAATATGGTCTAATCTTGTTTGAATGTTTCCTAAAGATACGTTTGAAAAAAGTTGCCTGGAGCAAGGAACCATTTTTGATAATTTTTATTTAGTTTTTACTTACATGTTACCATTATTTGTACCGAGTCATTTTGAATTACACTTGCCGGATGTGTTGCACTACACATAAATTTTTTCCATTTAATGAACTTGACGCTGTGAAAGTTATGATAGATCTTGAAATTCCAGCTTCTGACGCGTTCGTGACTTTTCCACAAAAGCAGCTCCAGCTTATTACAGCTAAAGGACTGCCTCCCTCTACTTCACAATGTAGAGTTACAAAGGAACCTTCAGTTACTGACAACGAATCGCTGACATACTTTATTTTAGCCTTGGGTTGTAAACGATCTGAAACAAATTCATCATGATTGCTTAAACTAATGTAATTCTAAATATTTGTTACTATAGCAAAATGACTAAGAAACAAATGAAACATAATTTGGAGCTCATGAAGGTTAGGGGCATATAATAAATTCGGTGCTGTTTGGTCTTGCGTTTCAAAAGAAAAGATTTCATTTGACGCGTTAACTGACGTTAAAAGTGCAAAGTAATTTTATTTACTGTACAAAAAATAATGTAACCTCAATTTAAACTTGTTTAAGTCAAATAGATTCCAAGCAATAACTCTCAAAAACTATAAAAAGAAAATCAGAAACTGTGTTCATAACGTTTGAATTACATATTTACATCGCAAAAACAATAGATAATTCGATTTTAATTCTTCAGAAAATTGAAATATAACATATAAAATTATATATATATATATATATATATATATATATATAAAGTAAAAGTAAGCTATGTTACATGTAAACAAAGAATAAATATTTAAAACGTAAATAGGTTGATTTGGGAATATTTACAACCCAAATTGTGTACCACTTGTTGTGGCTAAAATAGATTTTAGCGCTACTTACACTGTATATTCAGTTTTGGTTTGTCTACAAGTTCGACTGTCGTGTTCGGATCAATGTTATAAGCTTTACAGTTAACAGCTAGATTAGCCTGATTCCTTGTTACAGTAAATGTCAGTTTACTTGTAAATGATGTCAACTCATCTTGCCAATAAGTAACTGTAGATGAACTATTAATCGTATAGTTGTCAGTACCAATATACCACTGTATATATGATCGAGGACGAGACTGTCCTGTTACACAAGTCAATGATATATTCTGTCCAGCAAAGACATCTATCTGTGAACAAGTTACTTGATATAGTGTTACAGAGGAAACCGGAACTGTAAACATATAAGGGATAAAAAAATGTATTTTATTTTATCAGATAATTCGTAAAAAAAACCCAGTAAAACAACAATTGTAACTGTAACACTCTCTAATGAGAATTGCAAGTTCAAATGTACATCAACTCTTAATAAAGTAGAATATTACCTTTCTGCCAGAAAATACATATTTAATTACTGTAACAAAATATCAGTCCTCAATTAATCAACCAATAACTCCAAAGTTTTGACAATTCAATAATAATTTTAAAAGTCGATGTATCTGTTTTAAAAATAAAAAAATGAAAATAGTTCTCGTGTGAAATCGAAAAGCAAACAAATAATAGTTATGTTTTGTAACTTTATTTAGTTCTGAAAAAGGACAGAAAAAACATGTTTAAGAAACACCTCATAAAGATATGTTCTAAGAATATTCTTTTTTATCATAATGCTCAGATCAATACAATATAATTCGGAGTAATGAAGATCATAACAATGCCAACTTTGTTACACTGATTCATGTTATTTGGAAGAAAAATTGGTGTTCACGCATTAGATTATATGCATTCACTAATAAAAAAAGATGCATTCATACCTTAAATGATACGAAAAGCGAATGATGTTTAAAATTGAACACTGAAAACTAAATTTAAGGCGTACTAAAGTGAAATATTAATAAAAAAGCAGTATGTTTTTTGATAGAATGGCGCTTCAGTCTGACACGCTAGCATTACCTACCTTTATACCTAATCCATATTATTGATTGTATATATAATTGCTATTTTACAAATCTACAATCATTAAAAGCTACCTAAAGTAATACTTTGATAAATGACGAGTTGCCGGGCAGTTGTTTTTAAAGCAAAATCTGATTTCGGTATTATGTTTTAACAAATGATGTTTAATATTTATGTTTATGAATGATCAAGAACATTCACTTTTTAAGAGTCCTATATCAAAATAAATTGGCACCTAAACTTAATTAATATAATATATATATATATATATATATATATATATATATATATATATATATATATTATTGTTTTACTTAATCATACCTGTTAAAAATGAAATAATACTAAATATGTTTGTTTGTGCTTTGTGTGCGTGTTTTGTTGTGTCTGTGTTTACGTTTCTGTATTAAAAAAACACAAGTATACAAAACTTATAAATCAAACGCTGTTATTGTTAGAGTTCAAATTACAATACTGGCATTCATTGTTTGTCTTCTGTCTCATATCGGTCTTTCTCGAACAACATACTGACTGGATCCACGTATTGTAATAAGAAAAATAAAAAGTATTAAAATTTATTTGTACAATGTCAAGGAGCGCCCGAGGCTGTTTGAATTTTGCAGGGTTAGTTCAGACTTTTGAGAGGCATTTCACAAACTATTTTACTGATACTAGCACTTGATTTTCCTAAATACTAATTCCTAAATTACTAAATGATTTTTGTGCAGCAATTTTCACAAACATGGAACATGGTATAGGACATATGAAGTTCTGTAACATAAAACGGGGTTGTTTGTATTTTCCTTCGCATTTGAATAGTTGAATAGCATCGGAAACTATGAGATAAGTAAAATGCTCCTTAAGGTTCATATAGATAATAACCTAGAACAAAGTTATTGGATTCTTATCATATATTTTGAAAGCTTAAAAACACGTCGATATTTCTAAAATATGGGTACTTAATCAATTATAAGTCGGTTTATAATACCTAACTACATTTAAAATGGATGTACGTCGTTCATATGCTATCGTTTATATTTGTGGGTATTTGCGTATGTGATATCTTTTGTATTATTTATAATACCTATTTCTGAATTAATAAAAATATTACCTGCTATTTTAAGATTTAACGCTGGACTCTGATTATTGAATTCTTTACACATCCATGCATATTCGGCATCAATAGATAATATTGTCCATTTAGCTGTGAAAATATCTTCTTGTTGTGAACAAGAACAACGTGACGGGTCACATATTGTAGCTTCTAAAGTTATATTATAACACACACCTGATCCATCATTACTTAATGCAACAGCTTCAAATTGTTTATCATTCTGTATATTAAGTTGTTTTGACAGAGCGTCACTCGGATTAAATACACATGTAAATGTAAAAGGTCTTCCTGGTACGACATACTGGCTGGATCCGAAAATTGTTATATTTATACCTGAAATAGATTAAAGGTATTATTTAAAGTACATTACAAATATTGAGACTTATAAAAAATATGAGACTGGACTGTATTGCCTTCGTGTGTATAATACTAATTTCTAATTGACAAAAAATTTTATTGAAACAATACATGAAAAACTGCCACGCAAATCCCCCTCACTAAACAAGGCAAAAAAAAAAAAAAAAAAGAAAAAAAAAAAAAAACAATTGATATGTTCGCACATATCATGACGTCATTTTATTATAAAAAACAAAACGACTGACCACATAATAATAATAATAATAATGATGATAATAATAATAATGCATGGAGTATATGTTACACAGTTAATACCGTATGACATTGCTTGTTCCTACTACGGGGATCTTTTACAAACACAAGCGGGTAACAATTAAATTTTTGACTCAAGGATATGTCACAGGTAGTTGTTTATATAGTTATTTAAATTACTATATGAAGGTTTATTTAAAAAGCTAGTTAAGTTTTAGCTTAAGATATGCTTAATTAGTTTTATTGCGTTACTTTGGGGGTAGGTATTAATTAAGTAGGTATTTTCTAACTACACCGTTCTACTTATTAACCTTACGTTAATACGCTTGATACGTAACTTAACAGGTCACTGCATTTTGGCGTGTTTTCTAGACTGACCATTGCATTCCCTAAGACACAGTCAAACAACTTGAACCTTTCCAATAGTCACAACAAGTTTAATCAAACCCTGCCTGTTACAATTAACTCGATTTGACTACGTTGAATCGACACATTATGTTAAACCCTCGGTCCAACCTAATGTTTGACAGATTCCTAGATCCGGGCGGGTCTCAAAAAGATTGTTAGTAGACCATTTCTATTATATTTTATCAAATATGCTTTATACTGTTGATAAGTAAGCTGCTTATCTCATTAGATATTTTTATTTTGTTTTGTTTACAGGTTTGAGGAAATTATCTAGTACTCGTCCTAATACTACCCCCTAGAAACTTTCAAACTGTTGCAAATTCCGACTCTGAAGGCTGTCATCTCAGCTTATACTTTGACCTTTTTCAGAATTCCGAACTTGCCTATTAATAGTAGTTAGTAGTTAGTATTTTCTCCATGTACTCCGATTGATCCAGCACCCTAAAATCGACTACCTTGATATAAGTAAAACAAATAAATCATGTATTGACAATGCTCACTGAACTTCTTATGCCACTATTGCTAATATGTGTCTTCAAACAATAGTATTTGCCATAAATTGTGACCTTCCAACTGTAGCTGATGCCATGTTTACCAACTGTGATTGACTTAATATTGTAAAGTTATTAAAGTGCTTACAAAGCCAATTGTTGCTTAATTTCTAATATAATGGTGCTTAATTTATAACTTTCTATTGTTAAACCTAGTCAGAAGCAGCAATCTATATACTTATTCTTAATAAATAAAACCAATAGCATAGATAACTATATAATTATGAATTGTATAATTTATTGATGACTCCACACCGCCCCTATCTCTTTTTTTACGAAAGTGCAACACTTGTTTATCATGTTTCAACTTTTGAAAGTAATCACAAGACAACTCAGTCAAAAAACTGGTCCCAGGCCAAGAAGAAGAGACCCATTACTATCAGTAAGATACCTTGGGTTAAAGAAGGTGTTGTTATCCGAACACAGTAATTGCAATCGTTGGACAATGGACAAATGTTAGTTACTTAAATTGTTATATTTCTTTTAATTATGTTTTTATATTGCAAGTAGTACAAAAAGTTGAATGTGTAATCATTGAGACCAGAATTTAAGAACATGAAAAACCCAACAACTAAGTTTCACCGTTTCCATACGACTATACAAGGTTTTTTTTTTGTAGGGAAAAACTGTTATTTCGCGTAGGTATTTCAAAGATGGTATGTTGATTATCTGGATAGGTTTTTCATAAAAGGAAAAATAAAATGTAAATATATTTAAATAAAGAAAATCGCTTCATTTTAATAACATGGCTAGTGTATTTTCGGACATCAATTTAAGATAAATTAATTGTAGTTGCTCATAGTTTAAACCCATGTAAGATAAAAACATACAATACAATCATACATAAAAGGAACCAGCACTAACAAGGTGTACCATATCAAGTGTTATTTAGATGTATACTATAGTTATTGAATAGAGAGCCACAATAAGATAATAAATTACTAAATGAATAGATCCTAAATTATGATAAAAAATAAATTATATGATTAAATATTTAGTCAACACATTTCGATAGCCATACTATCGTCATCAGGACCAAGATACAGTCAGTTGATTATTTTATGTAGTCTTTTAGTTGACATTTTAAAAATAATAAAGATGTGTCAATACTTTTTTAAAGTTTTTAAAGTTTTTTTTTTCAAAATATGTTTTATGTTGATATTTTTGATTAAAAAGTACAAAGTGTAACTGGAATGTGGCAGACCTTCAGGATAGCTCAAGTGATGAACCTTATATCTCCGACTCAAGAAATAAAGTAATGTCTTGGACAGTTCGATAGTTGATAAGTCGGTAGATGGGAAGTGGCCGATCATTAGGTCCGTCTAAACCGAAAACCTGGTTGTTCAATGAATAAAAAGAAAATTAAAAAAGTGACTTCATAGGTCGCCTTGAAGGTCAGACGGAAAGATTTTCTGCTAGTATAGGTAAGGTACCGGGTTTAAGATTTAGTTAGACCCTATTTTATTAGACGCATTATATATATATATATAATGCGTTATATATATATGTATAATACATACAATCATATATATATATATATATATATATATATATATATATATATATATATATATATATATATATATGAAAGTTTGAAAATTTTTCAAAATGTTATATTTGTTGTAGTTCATCTTAAAATAAAAATCGACTCATAGTATTCTGTGCATTTGATATACATAATTCCAATCGTTGAATCTATTTTGGAAATGCGTGACAGTACGCTGATTTATATAGACCTCTGAGGCACTGACTGGTTGCTTAGACAAAGGCTTTTCGAGACTTGTAAATACGATAAAATAAAAGTTTTAAATTTTCGAAATTAAATAATGAAAATGCTGCTATTAAACTTATAGAAAATATAATTATGAAATTGTTTCAAGATAAAACAAATTCAAAAAAAGTTTAAAAAATAAATGTGATATGCTTTTTTAAAAATAATATCTATTCATGTATTCATTAACTAATGGACCCTTGTGATAAATGTCGCTAAAATGACTTATATACTATTTGTCCACTCGACTAGTAGCTAACCGAGACTTGATATCGAGGTTTTAACTGCTTTGTCATTTGTTTATCTACCCCTTGTTAGGTAGTAGACGAAACTTGACTTCCAAATAGCATAATGATTTGTCCATCACTAGCTATCCATTTCTCGGTTCCTCGGCAAACTTGTCACCGTAGGTTTTTGTTAGTTTATTGTATATACGGTGCATATAGCTTGAGACATAATTATGTTGGCATTTCAAGATATAAAACTTTTGACATTAGTAAAAAAGAATGATGATCAGCGAAAGAGGCATACGGGGTAAACATAGATGATATTGTGAACAGTAAGCGCTGACCTACGTTTTTATCGAACACCTATGTCTAACATGTCTGGAAAAAGAAATAATGCATGAGAGAGAGAGAGAGAGAGAGAGAGAGAGAGAGAGAGAGAGAGAGAGAGTATTACAAAATCAATAATTACCTACTGATTCTCCAATTAATATAATAATTAACACAGCTATTGTAATCATTTCAACAGCCATACTAATAATCGATGCATCGTACCTCCTGGTTGTTGTTTACGTAAAAGTATAAATAAGTAACAGAACGATAAATATATCTCAATGAGGACACTATACTATTGGCATCATAATTTTTCAAATATTCTTAAAAGGCACTATAGAAACAAACATACAATATAAAATTATTTTACATCCATTTGTTAATATCGCTTATTGTGACACACTAAAACAGAAGAACGTTTTGTTGAACTTCCGTATTTAAAATGTGTATTAATTTTAGCAGCAGTAATTTGTGTAAAGGTTTATGATTCAAGGACATATGCACTTTACTAAATTTAAAGTTAAATTTTCGATTATACAGCTTTGAGACAGGTAACACGGTCCTGTGTACACTGATTTATGTACTCTGAGCCGCATTTAGTTTGTAAATTTACAAACATTTGATATATCAACAATTCTTTAATTAATAACTAACACTTAACATATCATCAATAAATATTCCAACACTATGAAATTATTATTTTTGTTTTTTGTTTTTGTTTTGTTTTGTTTTGTTTTTGTTTTTTTTTTTTTTTTTTGTTGTATTTTTCTTATTATTTCATGGCCAAAAATGACTTCAAATTTGTTTACTATGTAATTTACGAACACGTCGCCATGTTTGTTTACTGTAGGCTACTTCCCTTATGCAGCTTAATGCCCCGTGAGCTTATGTATTCCGGCAAATTTGCGAACATATGGCAAGTTAACAAATGGCTGTGCAGAAAATTTCTTTGAAAGGTGACCATTTATGTCATTCGTAAGTTTCTATCAGTCCAGCAGAAAATCTCTAAATTATAACATATTGTGTGTATAATTAAACAAGTCAACATTGACAATGAAAGGAATAAAGAACTAAGATAAGTCAAATATATAACTATAAGTTTGGATACAGTGACATACTGTTAAACAATAGTGGTGATGACGGCCATCAGGCTTTTTACGGGCCTTGAATAGCCTAGGCTTGCAATATGTTTGCGTTAGCAATTTAATTGTAAGCAGTTTGCTTCGTTGTAGAAAGTCCCAATCCTGAGAACAAGCTCTACCATCACGTATTAACTGTGAAAAATATACACAATACGCAGGAGAAGCAGGGATATTACTGTAAACAAACGGAAAATTCACAATAGAAAAATTAAAGTTATGACGTTATCGTTTAGCGTAAGATGTAACCTTTCGTGGGTGTCATAATTTAGGTATAAGTCCAAATATGAGGCAGAACATAGAGAATCTGTCGTGACTTCCAAGCTCACTTGGATAGATGACATGCACATAGTCTCCAAATTTAGGATTATTTAGAGATAAAACGTCATCTACATATTTATTTGTGTAGTTGAATGATTTAGCGACAGCCTTTTCTCCACATTTGACACGGGTCTGTATAAATTCTGATTCATATGAATAAAGAAACAAATCAGCAAGGAAAGGTGCACAGTTTTTGCCCATTGGTATACCGATTGTTTGTTGAATAATTATATTGCCAAACACAACAAATGTGTTGTCTATCAAAAACTCTAAAATTTTGTTGATGGTATCTTCAGTATATTTTTCTTTGCGGTCTGTGTGTTGTTTTACAAAATAACCAGAATCCCAATTGAGCACCAGATATTTATATCTTGGTTTACCGTTTTTGTAAAAGAATAAAAATGATTTATTTAAACGTTCTTTCAATTTAGAATGGGGAATAGTCAGGTATTCAACAATGACAAAAAATTCAGACAATCGTAGTAGTCAAAAAAAAAAAAAAAAAAAAAAAAAAAAAAAAAAAAAAAAACACAAAAAAGTCTGCACCTTAAATGAACTACTTCATCGAGTCAAACTTATAATAGTTGTACAGTTTAAATTCAATGCAACAATGAAATTGATCTAGTTTCTAGAAGACTTGATGAGTAATAAGTGAAAATAACGCTTTGAAGTTTGAAGCTATATTTCAGAAGAGCTGCTCATTATGTATAACCATCATGTAGTTTTATTGTTCCTAGTTGAATATATTTGTATATTTTACAGCTCATCAGATGATGCTCAATGTGTCACAAAAATGTGACTGAAAACTTAATTTAACATAAACAGATAGCGAGATTACTTTAGATCTGATGGAAGTATTTTACGAAACGGGCATTTTTTAACAACAAACTAAATGTCGTGGTTTTTGTCACTTTGTCATTAACTAAAAGAACATTCTGTTAATTTGGTCTTTTATTAATAAATTAAATGACCGCTTACAAATTTCAACGCTCTTACCACATTTGAATGTTAAAATCTGACCTACCCAATTTTAAGGTTAGAATCTGATTGAGGGCAAAAGCTATCGCCAAAACGCCAAAACGTTTGTTGGTTTGCCCACAGAAGGTAAAATATGAATGTTTATTTTGTCATAACACCTATTAATTAACGAATTTGCTGTTATTTACCTATCTGTTTGATTATGAACAAAACACAAAACACAAAGCGATTTTTTTAATATAATGTAAGGAAAACATTATTCTGATTGTTTGACAAATACGAATAGAAAAATAATTTGAAAAATAATCAGACGTTGAATGCATTTGAAGAAAATGTAGTACTCATCAGCTTGACCGCCTGCGGTAAAACAATATAGAGGTAAATTTCAATCAAAACATATACGAAATGTTTATAACAGTGTTTTCTTATATAATAGTGCACATATGTGCTTTTAGGAAACCAATATTGCATACATAACGTAAGCAATTAGTATTAATTCTTTTCGTAACTAATGTAAAATGTGCAAATCTTCGGTTGATTAAATGCGTGTTTTTAGTAAGAATTGTCCAAAGTGCTTTAGAAACATTTAATTTTTTTTAAATTCAAGCTGAAAAGGAAAGGTTGAAATGACCTCCATGTTTTCTTGCACTTTCATATAAGTTTTTTGGTCAAAAATCAATTTTTAACTCTAACAAACTTTATATTTATTAATTTTACTGTCAAGATTTCAGTAGCTTTAAATAGCATATATTTTGTCTTCTTTTTTCATTTGAAATTGTACAGTGAAATAAACATATTTAATTAAGCATCCGTGCAGTATTAGCATTACATCTTGGTAATGTGTGCATTATGGCATCTTATCATTAATTAGGTTTGAAGAGTTATTAACAAATTTGAATGAAAGGCAAACGGGAAATTCAAGAGGTAATTTTTGAGTTGTTAATTTAATAATTTAGAAATCGAAATCCTTTGCTTTTTTTTTTTTTTTATATATATATAAATTTCTTCAGAATAATTTTAATCATAGTAAATATAATAAAAATATAAAAATCATTAGTGGTATTAATGATCATTTTATTTAAAATAATATAAAAAAGCAAAGCAATGAGAAAATCAAACAAAAATATTCGAATGATATTTATGAAAAATAAATAAACTTTTAAGTTGTTTGTGAACAGACAGAACTTGTAAATTGGTCATTTAAAAAGTGTAACTGTCAAATTTTGTTGGAAAAAATAATGTTTGAGTAAAAGTAAAACATCATTTCTATTCTGATATATTCAATATAAATTTGTATGGTTTTATAAACCATGACATTGTGTTGAAATATACTTTATATATATATGTATATATATATATATATATATATATATATATATATATATATATATATATATATATATATATATATATATATATATATATACTTAAACACTTGCAAATGTGTTTTGTCTCGCATATAAAACCTAAATATTGGGACCACACAGAAATACTGTAGTTAGATGGTAATTAAGTTAAAAAACTAGCTATCTTATGATGCAACAACACATGTATAGCTATGTATAAAAGTTTTTTCTAGTGCTTATTTGACTACCAGTCATGTCTTTTTAAAA
>JARBDR010000327.1:402935-512013 GCA_029721355.1 Tegillarca granosa | reverse complement strand
AGAGCGAGAGAAGAGTCTCACAGAGTCTCAGAGAGAGAGAGGAGAGAGAGACTCTCAGAGAGAGAGAGAGAGAGAGAGAGAGAGAGAGAGAGAGAGAGTCTCACAGAGAGTCTCACAGAGAGTCTCAGAGAGAGAGAGAGAGAGAGAGAGAGAGAGAGAGAGAGAGAGTCTCACAGAGAGTCTCAGAGAGAGAGAGAGAGAGAGAGTCTCAGAGAAAGAGAGAGAGAGAGAGAGAGAGAGTCTCACAGAGAGTCTCAGAGAGAGAGAGAGAGAGAGAGAGAGAGAGAGAGAGAGAGTACATACTATTAACACTATCATCATTAGTCACTGAAAGAATCGTTGTTTCTGGGGCTGAAATAAAAAAAAATATATGTATCGGGAATAAAAACGAAACCGGGGTTGTCCAATAGGTTTTATTGATACACAATAAACAGAAAATTATGTAAAATAAAAACTGGAAATCTCGAAATGTTCGAGACGGTTATTTTACGCGAAATTAAAAACTTTCAAATGTTCAAATTTTCTCATCTTGCTAATCAGGAATAATCACAAAATAAGACAAACGGAAATAGTTCTTAATTTACAATAAGTTACTATTTCTGGTTTGATTTTGTTTGTTAATCCATTTGGCCACTCTGAATTCGTAAATGTACACGAGCAAACAGAAGCTTGATTTTCAAGTTGAATTGTGAGTATAAATTAAGCGACATTGTCACACTGGTAGCCTGAAGCCCTCGACATTTGTAATCTAGAGGTGAACATTAAAAAGTAGGAAAATACATGAAGAAATTGATATAACGCTTATGAAAAAAAATCATCAGAAAAGATAAATCGACTTAATGAAGAAACAAGTTATTATTATTAACTAATTATAGAACTTATATAATATGAATATACAAACCAACTTTAATCCTCAGGGTTGATCTAACAGTTCCTTGTCCGCAGATTGGACTATCTCCAGGAGCTGTTATCTGACACCAAAATCTGGTATCCATGTCACTGTTAGCCACCTGATAAACCACTGTACTGGTCCGTTGAAATTGACAACTTGTTGCTGGATCAGAACCCACAGCTTGCGCATTAGACAGTGTAATTGATCTAAAATAACGATCTGACTCCAAATCTGATGGACTAGTACCGCTGTTTCTTTGTATGCACCATGTTATACTTAGTGGATCAGGATATGCCCCTACAGTTCCGGTACAAGATAATGTGATGTTTTGTCCTTCCATATAGTGCCCAGTTGCCAATGGTAACGGATATAAAGTCATACTATCCATTCTGTCAGGCGTAGCTGAAACATACAGTAGGACGGCCAGCTTCCAACATGGCTGAATTTTCATAACTTTGGTCACGTGACTTTCGGTTTAAATTTAGGTACAAAATCAGAAACGATAGTCAGTCTCGAATTTTAAAGAAAACTGTAAGATGACATCGTTATAAATTTGAAACGAACAAATATTTTAAACAATAAATATTTTTTTCCTTCAATTAATCTACAAAATAGCCAAATATCTCGATTAAGTTACGAGATAAACGCATTTAAAGTCGAGGTTGCCTCACAGCTGTCGGACGACACCGGTGCTTCAGACACGTATTGTGAAAAAAATAGGACATATGATGGGTTCTTATTATTAAATTATGAAATAATTTTCATTTCTTAATGTGATCATATTAAAGTTTTGTCCGAAATCGGTGTGGGATGCGATTCTGTCAATTCAGAAAATAGCAGGTGTTGCTCAGAGTCCATGATAGATTTTTCGTTTGTGTATACTTACCTCCCTTGTTTACAGTTCTTCGTATGAATACGATTAAAAATTGACTTATTTCCTATGATATAATTTTTGTTTGCATACTTTAACTATAAAAAGAAAACTAAGATCCAAAAAGAAGTAAAAATTAATCGTTTTTCTTTTAGAAAATTCTAAATGCAACATTGTCCAAGGAATAGAGATGTAACACAGGTGCTCGGGAGTTATAAATGAATTCTATCATGCTATGGAAGCTTATTTGCAATTTTCACTTCATTTAGAATTTGTTTAAATCAAAGTTTAATTTCTAAATTTGAAACTATGCTAAAATTTCAAATTTTATTATCAATGCATTTTTTTTTTCCTTTTTTTTTTTTTTTTGAGAAATGATAATTTTCTTAAAAATTCTTTTCAATGAAACAAAGGAAAAAAATTATTCCTCAACCAAAGTTAAACATTTAGAACAAGTATTTCTTGCATGTGGTCAGTTACAAAGTTGCACTGGGGTTCAAATCTTCAACATGCAACAGCTGTGGGTTTAAACCTCAGTCAATTTATACCCAATCTTCAAAATTTGAAATACTGTCTCTTCACCTGAACTATTCATTTGGTGGACAGAATATCCACTGTTTCACTTAGTACCAGAACAATGTGACAGGGCAAGTGGTTTGCTTGTGTGTGGCATATGAACTCAGTGATCTTGCATCTTAACAAAATAAATTGCCCTGACGGTGTGATATTAGTAATTACAAGGCAGACCATTATAAATACTGGCACATCTCCTGCATAAATTATACTTGACTAATGAACTTGCTCTCATTGCAAAAAGCTGAAAAATTGCTGATGCGACATTATAGGACATAGCCATATAAACTGTATATAGAAATAATTCTGTAGGCATGGGTAGTCAGATAATCATCATGAAAAAATATTATAATTAATATAATAATAACATAAAAAATATAAAGAAAAAAATAAACAATAATTTTTTTTAATTAAAAAAAGTTAATTACTTATCTGTGGTTATGTGGAGTGGAGTTACCTTGTTTTACGCCCCAGTCAAAATTTCACCTATAGAGGAGGGCGCTTCTTAGAAAGTGGAGGAAACCAGAGTCTCTGCTGAAAACCACCAACCTTTGGCAGGCAAACTAACAGATCTTCTCACGCTGGGATCAGCCAAAGTGAATTTCGAACCTAGGTGGCAAGAGGTACTGTGATATTAAAGTGAGCTTTATACTACAACCTATAAGGCTCCTTATTTGTATTTGCAAAAATGTGTAATGTGCAAAATAATGAAAATATCAACAGAATTAAAAATGGAATATATAGTTCCAATCTGTACAAATGATTAATATCCTGGAATCAACAGGGGTTTTTAGTGTGTGTGCCAATGTGCTTTTTTTCTATTTTAGAATTCTGAAGTTTGCTTTATTTGAAAGCAATATTGATATCAAATACATTTGTATATATATATATATATATTTTTTTTTTGTTGTTGAAAAATTTGAGTCTAAGTTGTCAGCTAAATCTGTCACTAAAAGATGTAAAGGGAAGAAGCACTGTAGATTCTGAGTATTGAATGTACAGCTACCAATACAAGAGAGAAATTGAATATTTTTAATCTGTAAAATAAATTTCACAAAACAGAATTAGATATTTTCTGATTTTACATGACAGTTAATCATAGTATGATGACATGTTTGTCTGTGTTGCTGCATATGTTCTGACAGCTTCCTTGAGTTATAATAACAAACTCAGTATGCCATAATTCTCAAATAGATTTAGAAGAAACAACAAAGTAAATTTTAGTTCAAAACATTACATTCTGTTGTTAAGATGTTCAACCTGTTTTTCAAAGGTTATAACTGTGGTATGTAGGCAAAGAAGTAAATTTGTTCCTTTTTCATCTTGCAGTTGGAAGGACAATAGAATTTCAGACAAAGCATAAATGTGGACTTAAAATGTAGCATTCTTAGTAACCATACAGGTGAATGGCAAAGCTTTCTTGTATCTAAATCTGAAATTGTAAAGCTACATGTAGTGTTAGTGTTGAAAACAGATACTGTCTGATTTGTATAAATCTCATGTAGACTAGATAACACCACTGTATTGTACCTTAATAAATTACTACTTTTCTGACACAAAAGATATCAATTTCATCAAATGTTAGTGAGTCTAGAATCAGCTCAGGTGTCAAACATGTATCATAACAAGTTTTGAAGTTATAATGGCTTCATGCATAGCATATGCTAAATCCAAGATTTGGATACTCAGGCACTGCAGATTGCAAATAAACCTGAAAGTTAAGTTTAAAAAAAAGCAACTTAATATTTAGATGGCAAAGTGACATATTCACTGTCTCACAACTTGTAAATTCATAAACTTAAAACTGTTCGAGTTAGTTGATAATATTTTGTAAGTAAAAATTCTACTGTGAATTCATCTGTCTCTCCTTCAGTGTTAGTGCTGACCAATGGAACTTGAATACATGACACAACTGTATGCATACTAATTCAGTGGTCTAACTGTGGTTCTATGCTTTCTATGCTTACATATTGAGAACAAATCAGAAAATTTGATTTAAAAAAACACAACACAACAAACAATAACAAAAAGCAGAAGTTGGTCAATCTCTCTGCACCACTGAGCCACTATCACAAGTTGCATCAGGCAACTGGCTTAATCCCACTTTTAATCGAGCACCACACTCTCTACAAATACAATTAAAATCTTTCAAAGTAATAAAAGTGAAAAAAATTATTCAATTTTTGAGACAGATGAACGTATCTTAGTATTACTTTAGAGATATCGTGATGACTACAACAGTACAAGGGCCAGGAGGGCGATCTGTGTTTTGATTCCTGCGGTTGGATTTTCGTGGCATTTTTTTCTGCATAAAACTAAAATCGAAACAAAACTAAGTAAAAATTAATTTCAAACTAAAAAATTAAATATATAGAACAGTAATATATAAATAATATAAGTGCATATCCAATAATTAGTACGGTGTTTTGTTTTGTTTTCAAAAATTCTCGGCATGCAAGTGATCAAATTTTGTCAACTTCCCGTATGCAAACCGGTGCAAATGATGGTTTGTATCTGGTATCAAAATGACCGGTATTCTAAATACTATTGATTACATGTATAATTTTTTACCCAATCGGTGTGGGATGCGATTCTGTCAATTCAATTTACAGGGTGTAAACTGGCTCAGCACCGCCCATTTCATTTTGACCTTTCACAACACCCCGCATTATGTCAAGAATTTCGACGTTTTAATTTGTTTTGATGGGTTAACGATTGTTGTGGTCGTTTAGAAAAATCAATTATCCTTCTAATACATAAGAATTTTTATACAGTTTAAGTTAAAAAACCCATTTAATTAATGATTTATTACGATAACCACGAAATGCAAATTCTACGAGGTGACGATAAGGCGACACCTAGTGACCAAAATTGAATTATTCCCCTTGAAAGGCCCTGAAGATAAAACCGCGGTTTTAACGGAAAATATCGAAGCTGGCCGTCCTACTGATAGATTACTTTGCAATTTGGAATGTGATATAAAGATGAAATGAATTTTAGTTGGATTGAATGCCACAAACAACACAAAATATAATATGAAATTAGGTTCTGAAAAAGACCAAAGCCTTAGAACGGATACAAATAATATTTTAATCTGTTAGATGTATTCCAATGTGTCAAACTAATGGAAATGGATAGAAAATTTATATTATTACTTTTTTGAGCTTGATTTTATTTTGATATATACGCACTTCAATATGTTATAAAATACGAAGTTAAAAAACGTATCGTAAGAAACAATGTTATGTATCTACAAATTTTTATTAATTGTAGACTTTTTTTCAATTGAGGGCCCTGTTACAGTTTAAGAAAATATATTAAAACCACATCAATGGATTTTTCGTCAAATGTGGAAAGTTAATCAATGTGAAATCTGTTGTCTTTTATTATTTCTAGTGTTATTTTGTTTCAATAATGCTTCGCTGGGCCTCGTTGCCCGAGTGGTCTAAAGCCCGCGCTTACGGATCACAGCGCCTTTTACCGCCTGGTTTGAATCCCATTCGAGACAGATCCTAGTGTGAGAAAGTTTGTCAGTTCGCTTGCCGACGGTCGGTGGTTTTCTTCGGGCACTTCGGTTTCCTCCACCATCCCAGAACTGACCGCCTCGAAATAAAGAATCTTGACTGAGAAGTAAAACAACATTACTCAACCCCTACTTCACTCCGCTTCGCTACATAATTTTCTTAGCACATTATGTTCTGCTATACTATGCTCTCTTACCGCTAACTGATATATTCTTTGAAACTTCATTGTTAGGAACTGTATTAAAATTAGAATCTAAACCGTTAACTCTACAAGTATATACAGCTTCATCATCACATTGTGTGTTATTTGGTGATATCTTTACTGTAAGTGCAGCTGTTGATACTGTATTCAGATTAGGAGTGTTTAATGTGGCTCTCCTCTGAATGTCTGAATCGTGTCAGGCAAAACCTGACTGATTTTTAACTTTCCCAACTGACACAATTGGCTGATCATTCTTTAGTATGGATAAGGCATTAATCTGGGCATATAAAACTCCCGCTGGTTTACAATCAATTTGTATTTCGTCTTTGCCAAGGATAAATGTCTCAGTTGCATTTATCCGGGCATTCTGAGCAGCAACTACAAATTTGAAAAAATGATTAAAAAATAAATAAACTGGGATTTATTTTTACCAAGGTAAAACGTCTCGGGGCACTTTGAGTAGTATATGCAGTAATGATAAATCTAAAAACACATTTCCGACAAAAGTTCACTTGATATATATCCACTAAACAATTGATAAAAAATAATCTTAACAATATATATTTTTACTTTATCATTGCCTAAACAAAAACTCGTTTATTAAAACAACGAATTAGAACGTATTTGTATACAGGGACCTCCTGGTTAATTTAAAACATACACGTTTAATGCAGCATTAGTGCCTTATTACTAGAGGTAGGCTATATAAAACAAAAAAAAATTACATAACGAGTTAGCATTGTATATATATATATATATATATATACGCACACAAATACCTGTTGAATTTTGATGTGCCATATGTGCATATTTCGGAAAATCATTACTCATCAGTGGCACAAGGGGCCGAAAAGTTTGATAAAAAACATAAGCCAAAACAGTTCAAAATTAATGGATTAAGTTCCAAAATTATATGAAATTAAATACCCAAAACGTTATAACTTTAATGAATATTTAATATTTGTTTAATGTATAACAAAATTGACAGTTATAAAATAATACAGATTTGATGGTACATATTAATGCAATAAATAAGAGATTGTCTTGAAATGGTTCCATCAGTGGCATAGTAAATTTTTTTTTATTAAAATTCAAATATCAAAGGAAAGTTTACAGTTGAAAATTCATTCATTCTGTAATGATATTTCATTTCATATTCAATATTTCACGGGCTATTCGAAGCGTTATCCTATGAACAATAAACAGGAACATTTAATACGGAAGCAAAAAAAGTTTTATATATAAATATTCTGTGTAGTTTAAACGTATATTAACCTTAGTATGAAATAATTATATTGTTGCTTCAAACTTTACGTTTGAAAGAAATCTGTTGAAATTTTAAATAGAAGAAAAAGTTAGTATTAAGTTATTACAAAAATCATACAAAGTAATACTATTAATTATTTCTTCATAAATTTGTAGGTCAATAGGCTCTACATCTCCTTAAGAATTATTTCCTTGTCGTCTAAAATCAACATTAGTATTTAATTCCTTTATTCGGGTTTTATTATTTTTTTTACTTGTTCATGTAAAGATAGTATTAGCGTACATCTTGAAAAGTGTCTGGAGTTAATTATACGGTGGGGGGGGGGGGGTTAGCTTAAATTGAAAAACTCTGTTATGGTGAATAAGAACTAGTTCTTCATTTAACACATAGTTAAATAAAGCATTACACAAATTGAAACATGGCAAACTCGTTTGACATCAATAGCCTGTTAAGGGTTTCTTCAAATATGCGTTTAATACTGTTTTTCTTGATTACTAATAGTCCTTTATTATCAAAACTGACTTGCACGTAACGGGTGTAGCAAGTTGAACAGGAGTTGCTTACCCTTCCGAAGCACCCGGTCTCACTTTCTTGGTGGATGATTACGTGTATAACTAATTTTGGTAGCTTTGAAAGTTTTTACTTTGTTTTTTGGATTGTGGTTTGGACAAGGATTGGTATGTATGTTTTATTATAATTTAACACTCGTTTGGAGTGGAATATTTTTGACCTTGAAAAAAAATATAAATAAAGTCACTCGGGACAATAATGAAATACAAGTCATTGGTTTCTTTGTTATCTTTTGTATAATGTTCCATAATATTTAACCTGGCAACTTTAAAAAACCTGAATTAATCTCAAGATTGTTTTTAGAATATCAACTGTCTTTTTAAATCCACTGTTGAAATATTTAATGTGGGAAATGCCATAATCAATTATACACATTTATTTTACTTACAGTAAAGAAAATCATAGGTAAGAAATAACTGTTAAACTTGGCCCCGGTTTCACAATCTTTTCTTTTACACAAATCTGGCCAATTTTAATTCTTATTTCTTTTATTAATTGCTTAGATATTTAAAAATCATGATGTCATTTGAAGATCATCTCAACTTAACCATGTACATTTATTCGTAATTTGTTTATTTATAATTCAAAAAATAATAGCCGAAATTTACTAAATTAAGTTAAAGAAAATCTTAGATAAGGAGCGACTATAAAATCGGAGTTTGGTCTCAGTTAACGCTTTTCAGAATAAGAATGAAGTATAGTACCAAATATTAAATGTAAAATGAACACAAAGACAAAATACATAAGAAAGAAAATAAGAAATATATAAAAATAACTACCTGAACTGAAGAAAATCAAAATCACGACCATATTGATAATCAGTATGTCGTCCATACTGAAATTATTTCCTTCAGTTTCACTTTCTGATCAAGATATAATGCTAGTAATTTTTAATAATGTCAAAACTGATACGTATTTAGATAACATTCACTGATGAGGAATAATTTCCGTAATGTGCATATATGACCCATAAAAATTTAACAGGCATGAAACCATGTTACAAGGGTTTGTCGTGACTTTCTGACTCAAAACAACGTCCAAGTTCTTGATTTGACATCATACATAGTGTTAATTTGTCATAAATCTAACAATTTGGCACCATTTGAACATGGAAGTAAAGAAGCGCGTCAACGTACCATATAACCAAATGGCATCGCTCAACACTTATTAATTGGTTCGAACAATATCCTTCTAAGAACAATAACTAAGGATAATTATCAGTGTTCAGGGACTCAACCCAAAAGCTACTGATTTTCGATCAGAAACGGCTTAGAATACTTTTGATCTTACGCTATTAACGCAACAAACGTTTGTTATAAAAATAATAAAAAATGTTCAGTAGACATGAAATAATTGAGAACAATATCAAATAATGAATCCTTAAAGAAACTAAGAACGATTAAGAATTATATTGTGGTTTTTAGCTAGTATTTGTGTCTAAAGGTCTTTCAGTTTCTTGTCTAGTGAAATTTTGATTGTGCGAAACAACGAACCCTTGGAAAGTAAGAGGTAAATTCAGAGATTTGTAATAGTTTTTAACATCATATAGATAAATAAACCAAATATTTTCTATATTTAAAATTACACTTTCGGTCATGGTATGAGATAATATCGGTAAGATGCTTGTTTGTCAAGTAACCAGGACCAGCCTCTGGGTAATGAATTAAACCATACCTGATACGTGTACCTTATACATATTGTCTGGATAAATATCACATATATATTACATAATCAATATATGTAATACAGTGTAGACGTCATCACCCAATCCTAAAAATATATGTAATAATAAAACCAGAATGTCCAAATTACAACTCCCAGGAAAAATTGATAATAGGTCAATTTAGTTTGACATGAGATATGAGGCCGAGGGCACCGTATGGGTAAACAGTTTCTGTCCAGCTAACTACACCCTTCACGTGCAAAGTGAAATTCCAGAATGTCATCTATATATCTGTGTAGATATAAGTAATTAAGCGACAGTCCTCCCTCCAGATTAGACAAGATACTGTTAAATTCTGATTCAAGAAAATAAAATAAGCAAGCAGGTGTGCACAGTTTGTGCCCATTGGTATACTCATTGTTGGTTGGAAAATTATATTGTGAAACACAACAAAAATATTGTCTATCTAAAACTCTAACATTTTGTTGATGGTATATTCAGTATATTTTGTTTGCAGTCTGCATAATGTTATACACAATACCCAGAATCCCCGTTAAGCACCAGATATTAATATTTGGTTAACGTTTTTGTAAAATAATCAGAAGTGAATGATTTGTTTAGGCGTTCTGTAAATTTAAAATGAGAGATAGAGGTGTAAATGGTAGAGAAATCAAAAGTATCTAACTTTTTACCAACGATAAAGTATTAGAAACAAGATGTTCAGGTATTTCTTTTGAATATTTGAGTATCTAGATTTACTTGATGCCAGATATAAATTTAACCTTTTTCTGAAAATGTCTGAAGACCATCTTTTACAACTGAATAATTTTTTTTTAAATTACTGATAATGATTTAGTTGTACATTTAGAAGATCCTGTTAGAAATCTTTCCTGGTATGAATCAGTGTGAAGTTTTGGAATCCAATACAAATGGGGACGGTCAAGTTCTTCCCGTTATAAATTGAAAACGAGACTTTTGAACTCGCATATAATTGATAAGAACTTCATGTTTGGTAAAATTTGTTTTTTTATAAATAGGATTCTCCGATGTATATCTAAACCCAGCTCCTTAATACGTCATTCAACGTAGAGTTGAATTATAACAATTTTTAGTAAAAGAAGTAGATAGACAAACACAAGAACAAAAAAATCGCGCCTACATACATATATCTGAAGCAACGGTTTCGGTCAAAGTTGTGGATTTAAACAACGAGCCCAGACACACACCCACACACATACGAGGACACACACACACACATAACACACACACACACACACACACACACACACACACACTTGCATAGCTACAAAATAAATAAAAGAGACACTGATAACAAACGTCTAGTTTCCGGTACAAATTTATAAATACTTGATTCCCAACACTGGATCTGTCGCCGTAATTTGATATTTCAGTCAGTCATTCCAGTTATTAAACTCGAGTGCCAGTTTAGCGGTGTTAAGTCATTTTTGTTAAGTCATTAAACTGTTACAGTGAAGTATTTTTTTAATTCTATTGATTTTAAAGTAACGTAATTCAAAATTGTTTAAGATATAATCTATTAGATGTTTTCTCTTTTTAAGTGAAACAGGATAATTGGCGATTAATGGGAGAGTTTTTGCTATGTAAAGTAAATTTTTATCATGTTTTTTAAAAAGAATAATTAACAGACATCCACACACACTTAATCGATGATCTTGTTTTCACAGTTCTTCATAAAAAATATTTTCATTCTACATTTAAATAAAAACACATGTATAGATATAATCATTAAAATGTAAATAAAAACCTTGACATGAGCAAAGATATTCAATTGGAACAATTATATAAACTCTTAGATATGGCTTTAATGACATTTTCGGCGCAATTGCAAAGAAATAAATAAAGAACCACGTGATCACGTGGAAGAAGAACAACAAAACCAGTATGGTGGCTACGAAAACAAAGACAAAGACACGAACATCGAAACAGTAAGAGGTAATATCTTTGATAATAATGAATCTGAAATCACAATGTCTAAAATAAGCGATGCCTTCAGTACCCTGCCCAAAATCCAACAAACACTTTTAGAGATAAACAAAAAATTAGGTAAGGTTGATAAATTTGAAAATGATTTAATAGAACTAAGAGATGATGTGTAAGGGAAAAGACGAAATAGATGAGCGCCTTCAGTTATATTCACATCAGGCTGACGACACTTTTCGAACTAAGCACATTTCAGACTGAAAATGATTTTTTAAAAAAATGAAATGAAAACAATGAACGCTTATATTGTCAAAACAGACAGAATTGTCAAAAAAAAGCTGGAGGAATCTTAGACTCGATCAATGAGGAATGATATTCTGATACACGGTTTAAGAGAAAACGCGACTGAACATTTGATGAGAGACATCCCTGCCTTAATTAAATCTGCATTAAGAATTTACAACATACAAATAGATTGAATACATAGAATCGGTCCTTTAGTTCAAAATCCAAACTCAAAACCACTCATAATCGTCGCTGTTATATCACATTACTAGATAAAAGAACACATTTTACAGAGATACAAAGAGGCTAAACAGAATTCAAACTAATTACCGTTCCACATTACATCATAGTCACCAACAGAAATTGTAGAGAAAAGAAAACATCTTGATGATTTACAAAAACAACACAAAAAACATAGTGTACATACAAAAATGATAAATGACCATTTAATATTTACCATCAACGGGACCATATATCAAGACAAAGTTAAAATAACAACGGCGGAAGAAATCTTATTATGTGATAACACTGAACACAGATCTCTAGATGATGTAGTCACGGAAACAATAGATCCTTTTACAGGCACTGGAAATAGGTTTATTGGTACAGCATCAAAAGTTTTTTTTACAACGATGTTCGTAAATTTTGTAAAAAAGTTATACGTAACCCAGATTATACGCCTGCAAAAAACAAAATTGTTGCTTATAGATTCAAGAATCAAGCCGGTAAACTACATGAAGGTCATGACAATGACTGTGAAATTGATGCTAGAAGGCAAATAACTGACAACGCTATAGAAAATATGGCTGTTGTAATCACAAGATTTGCATCAGAAAGAAAACTCGGACCGAAACGATTTGGATACATGAAAGATATACCAATAACTTTAGCACATAAACTCTTGTAAAGTATTACATACCTTAGTGTAAATAAGCATCCAATTAACTTTATTTATAATTTAACAAACTTATGATTAATTATATAGTTTTCCATGTGACTATTCATGAATAATAAACTACAGGTATAACTAGTTTTACACGCCAAATTGGTAGTAATATAATTTAATGTCATTTTGACCCTCTTTATTTTACATCAATCATTCAAGTACAGCATAAAAGGTTTGACCTTACAGCTCAACTTTTAAAAAAGGGTCAAACTGTCGGGTCACTTAAATATGAATTATAGTATACTGTTTTTCTCTATCTTATGTAAATGAAGTGTGATATTTATCAATTTGTATGTATGTATGTATGTCTGTATGTATGTATGTATGTATGTATGTCTGTATGTCTGTATGTATGTATGTTATGCATATAATTCTGTTTCCATTAGCTTATATGTGCGTTTTAAGTGAAAATAACACAAAGTGGATTAATAGTCTTGTGCGGAAGTTTTAGTTTATATTTGTATAAAAAAATTCCAAAATTCCACACGTGGCAAATAAACGACATATATGACTTTTTTGTCTTTCACCCAAACATACCAAGCAATCGCTTTTTCCGTCTATGTCTTTTCCATCTTACATTTTCACGCTTCTAAACATACTTTCTAAACATAACTCACAAGCCAGCGGAGTTTGCGTTTTATTTTATAATAAATTTGAAAATGAAATACATAATAAACAAAGCGATGAAATAGATATCACATTTAAAAATAAAACAGTGGCTATCATTAATATATATACCCCAAATAATGATTCACCTCTTTTCTTTGATGAAATACAAAAAGGTTTTGGATATTAAAGAAAAATATAATCTTTCTTTAACCTTATCGACATTTTAATCCCTTAGAAGCACGTTATACATGGAGACAAAATTCCCCCTTGAAACAATAGCGTCTAGATTTTTTCTTGTACGACAAATTAAGACAAGATATTTGTTGTGTTTGGCAATATAATTTTTCAACAAACAATTGGTATACCAATGGGCACAAGCTGTGCACCTTTGCTTGCTGATTTATTTCTTTGTTCATATGAATCAGAATTTTTACAGAACCTTGTCAAATCTGTAGAAAACACTCTTGCTAATTCATTCACTTACACATACAGATACATAGCTGATGTTCTATCTCTAAATAATCCCAGATTTGGAGAATATCTGAATACCATCTATCCAAGTCAGCTTAAAATAAAGGACACGACGGATTATCCATTTTCTGCTTCATATTTGGACTTATACCTTATTTATGACACCCACGAAAGGTTACATCTGAAGCTATACGACAAACGTGTTGACTTTAATTTGTCTATTGTCAACTTGCCGTTTCTTTGCAGTGATATCTCTGCTTCTTCTGCGTATGGTGTCTATGTTTCACAGTTTTCACGTTATGGCAGATCTTGTTCCCACTATGGGGACTTTCTACAACGAAGTAAACTGCTTACAATTAAATTGTTGATGCAAGAATATTGCAAGTCTAGGCTAATCAAGGCCCTAAAAAAGTTTTATGGCCGCCATCACTATATTGTTGATAAGTATGTAGTCACTGTATCCCAACTTATACTGGACATTTTTGACTTCCCATAGTTTCTTGTTCCTGTCATTCTCAATGTTGACTTGCACGTTGCGGGTGTAGCTTGCTAGAAGGGAGGTGCTTACCTTTCCGGAGCACCCGGCCTCACTTCCTTGATGGAAATTCACGTGTATTACTTAATTTGTCATCTGTTATTACTTTGTTATTGGGATTGTGATTTAGACTGCGTTTTATTTATAACAAACTTAAATGAAATGTTCTATAATCTTATTTGGAATGCTGAACCTTAAAAGATTTAAAGGGAAATTTTTTATTCAAAATTAAGTAAACGGGGGTCTAAAATGATACATATGGAACCTTTTATATTGGCACTCAAAACAACTTGGATACGGAGAATGATCACACAAAATTTACATTGTATTAGACTTTTTTCAGGATAAATGAAAAAACCCAGAAAAGATGGTTTATCACAGACCAGAATTCATACAACAACTAAAAGAGTATATTTCTAAGCAATTTTGGAAAGGTGCATTAGAAGCCCTGTTTCAAGGTCAACAAAACACAATAGTAAAAAATTGGTCCGATTTTCAGGTTTAAGTTTACCTCTATGGCATAATAAGCTTTTTATGATAAATACAAAGAACTTCACTTTAAGATTTTACTAAAAACGAGTCTTATTTATCTATGATCTTTTGGATGATAATGCAAACTTTCTAACATTCATTATTTTCAACTGTTTGGCTGATGTTTTTTATCTATCAAACTTTTTGGTCTTAGTGTCACTGATAAGGAACGAATTTCCGAAATGTGCACATCTGGCACATCAAAATTTAAATGGTATTTGTGTTACATATTTACTACCCCTGAGCGGGTATGGCTGCTGGTGGAGTAAAACGCCCCGAGTGTATCCATAACTTACTAGACAGTACTTTGTGCTGTCAGAAAATGTACCATTTAGCAAAATATTTAGCCGTCTCAACTGTTTGGTTTATGTCTTTTATCTATTAAACTTTTCGGTATTAGGGTCATTGATGAGGAATTAATTTACTGAAAAATACCATGTAAAATCTAACTTTGTTTCATATTACGGTCTAATAGATTTAATTAAAATGCTCTTATCAACCTTAATATTAAAGCTGATGTACTAAAATCCAGTAATCTTTTCATACAATTTTATTTTAATTACTATTAAAATCGAAAAAAGGGAGGAAAAGATATGTTTAATTGTCTAATTAAAAAATAATACATCAAAAAGTGATGCAAAATGCATAGCAGAACTTAATATATCCCAGAACGACTTAAAATTCATTAACAAACTACCTTTTTACACTACAAAAAATTCAAAATACCAATGGTTTCAGTTCATTATAAATAAAAGAATATTGGCAACAAATAAATTACTGTTACAAATCAATATCATACCAGATTTAAAGTGAACTTTATGCAAAAATACCAAAGAGAGTTTAACAGACCTGTTTTGGGAATGTGATGTCACAAATGATTTATGAATAAATTTAGAAGATTGTCTAACAGTTACGTTTGGGGAATTCTTTGATATAAATATAAAAAAATATGGAAAATTAATAGCAAATAAAAAAGGTAAAACCGTTTAATTTATATTTATCAGTGTAACATATATAATAAACCCATAAATTTTACAGAATTAAATCAAACCTTCGTCTTAAATGAATTTCAAAAGTTAAAACGGATATAAAATTTGCCCAATGATAGATTTTCTGACAGCACAAAGTACTATGTGCTGAATACCCTCGGGGACTTTTATTCCACAGCCGCAGAACCCACTCAGGTGTAGTAAAAATAATATAAAAATAGATAAATAAATAAAAATAAAATAACAAATAAAAATCAATAAGAAATAATAATAAAATACAAAGGAGTTGGTTCACGAAGGGTCAATTTTGGCCTAACATCAGAAACTCTACATAAATGTGGTAGATAATCATTAAGTAATGTAAAATAATAAAATACATTTTTATAAGAAAAAAAATTGTTTGTTGTTGCCATGGCAACCATGTTAATACATGACACAAAATAGATGTTTACGTTCTAAATTCAAGTTGAATAAGTTTATTTACATGTGGATAAATTGATTTCACTGAAAAAAAATTTCTATGTACATGTATATGCTTCATAGGCTACATAGGTTTACACACTGCATAAGCTTTACAAAATATATGGAAAAATAAATAAGAATTGTTACCATGGCAACAAAGATATTTGCACTATTATTTTCTAAGTTGCTCATAAGCTATGGAAGTTTTACATTTATAAAATGAAGTGGTGCATTTGTAATTTAAACAGATCTTATAGGTTTTATTACAGTAATATATAATAATAGTTAATTAATATAAGCAGAATATACATGTATGTATCTACATATAGTCTATTTCAAAATAGTCACTTCATACTTTTAAATTATACTGTGTTTCAACCGTTTTTAATTCAATTATTTTTTTCCTGAAATATATTTTTGAAAAACTTTAATATACTAAGAAAACTTCATTTAAAAGATTAATACATAATTTATTCATTGTTGCCATGATATTATATATTAGTTAAAAGTATCTATAGTCTGTTTCAAAAAATTAGTAAATTTGAAATTTTATAATTAAGTACAGAGTTTGGTTAGAGTAATTACCTAGTAATGAGTAATTTCCCTAAAATAACAATATTAAATTAGGAAAAAGTAATGTTATATACAAATACAGTCAAATTTACTTAAACAGTCAATTCTTAGACATTTGTGACATGTCAACTGAATGACTTCATGGGGTCAAATTTCGAAATTGAGTTATTCAATGTGTGATTTTATCGTCTGTTAAAAAGTATGCAATATTAATGGAAATATTTAAATTATTATATCAGAAGAAACTCATGATCGATATGACTAGATAAGGCACAAGGGAATGTTCGTGGAAATTATGCAAATCTAGTTTGACAATTTAAATGAATGAAGATTAAAAGTATGACTTGCTAGTAAAAATCAATGTTATAAATATCATGTAGGTAATCTGAAAATGATTAAAGATAAATAGCGCATCAGTAAAAATCTGAGAATTTTGGGATCACTTTCATTCCTAATAAGTTTTTGACAACTAATCTATTAATGACATTGTACCACCGTAAAGTCCCTTTTCATGCGGCGCATCACATTTATGTTTATACTTTAAAGTTTTATTCCTCAACAATGCTATCAGCACTGTCCGAAGAGGAATCTATTATTTCAGGTATATCTTTTGCATCTGATACAAAATCACTCCAATTTCGAACTCCATAGTTTGTGTGAGGATGATGTCTTAGATACCCTAAATACCACAAGACAGAGGCAATATGAGAACATACACCAACTACTCGAGCCAGCTTTACACTTACAGTACCAAGCAGTTACAGCAATAGAATTATACTCAATCCACAACAAATATGTTTTTGAAGAAACGTGTCTACTCTGTATCTTTACCCTTATTAGATTTTCATCTTCTACATGAACAAATATTTCAAACTTCCCATTATCGACATGTTCTTGTATATAACTTTGACAAAGTTTCATTTGATAAGACCCGCAAGTGATGTTACGTGGTTCAGTTTCGTCAAGCATGGGGAAATTCATAAGACAGTCTTCTGGTTCTTTCCATACTGTCCGTTGTCTTTCCAGACTTTCTGTTTCTATCCTTTCTTTCAAAGTGTTAATTTGCTTGGAGAGATACAGCATCTTCAACCCCAAAGCTTGATCATCTTCACTATCTGAAAACATTTAAAAGTTTTATTTGTATGGTGTACATATATTTATGATACTAAAAGAATGTGTTTAAACATTCACATAATAAGTTCAGAGAGAACTTGCTTTTTTTTTCATTTTTATCAAAGCAAAATTAAATGTCTTATTGTTTTCAGTTACCCTTTCAGCAACATAATTAGGTTAAACTGGAATATGTGAGCTCGATTTTATTAACACAACTTTAACTGACACTTAAAAGTGAAGCTTCACCTTAGGTCTGATAATAGTTTCTACATAACAAAACCTGTAATGTATGCTTTTAGTAATAACTTATGCACATTCTTATTTTCTTAAGAAATAGAGTTATTATTATTATTATTTTTATTATTATTATTAAACTTTAATCCATAAGAAAAACATGAACTATTTCACTGAAAATCTATTAAAAAAATTCATGCCGTACCAGGAGAAATCGGTGGCAAATACTTGTTACAGATGGAACATATTATTCAAACATCATCGCCGATATATGGGACATGGTGTGTAGGTAAAACTTGGTTCAAGTATGTCCATCTTTTAATTCTGGCATTCGCAGATTCTACTACCCATCGAACCTATGGACAAAAAAAAATAGTTTATTCATTAAAAATATAGAGTGTGACAATGTATTTGCATTTTTAGACAACATTCAGTGAGCAAAATATATGATTTTGCATATAAAATATTATAAAGTTCATGTAAAAAAAATTCTATCGAGTGTCAAGGAGAGAGAAAGAGAGAGAGAGTATTTATGTGTGTTACTTTGCAAAAATTTTCTCAAAGGCTTAATCAATTTCCTATATTGCGTTTCCATGACTATGTGTTACTCCGGATATCCGGAAAAAACTGAATTAAAGAGCTAGCTCACTAAGTGATGTTGATGAAATCCCACTGTCGGCAGTGATATTTCAACCAAGTGTTTCCAGTGGTGACAAGATGTCGCCCTCAGAAAACATGCCGCAGTTAATAGAATATATCAATCGACACATTATCCTAACTCTGTGCCGACCAGTCTTTGTTTTGTCAGCACCTGCTCAGAAAACAAGGGCCGGTTTTAGTGTTTGGTGGTCTGTATGTTAAATTAAAATACCGGTAGGAATCAAAGTGTCTAGTTACAATTTGTATGTGTATTAATAACGGTTGGCATATTAATCTAAAATATAATAAAATGCTTTTTAACACTTCTAGGTCAGTGGTAAACTGAAAAGTTAGGTTCTGTACGTGAAGTCTAATTCACAATTAAAAAATTTATCCAGTTTTGTAAAGTATAGTTGTTTTAATTTATATCACATTTTTTAGGCTTGAGTTTGTATAATTTTGTTCAGTTAAGTTCATTTGAGTATTCTAATGTAGTTACCTTTGTAACCAATCTGCTAGAATTTGCTTCATTGGTTGAGAGTTGTTTCTGGCCTTTCTGTATGAAGGATGGCATCTCTGCTTTAATACCCATATCATTTAATAGATCTAATGCATCCCTAAATCCTCGGTCAACTATAAATATATCGTCCTCCTCTAACCAGTTTTATAATGTCCTCGATATTGCGTAATAACATGTGCTTTAATATACTGGCGTCACTGTTTTTGGAATCCGACATATATGGGCCAACAACGGTGATGAAGTAACCTGTAGTACTTGTTACTATCATTGGCTTTACTAAAGGACGTCCTTTATGTAAAGAAAAGGTACGTATCTGAAACTGAAAATTACCACTTTTTTGAATGTATATATATAAGTTCCATCTAACACTAAAATTGCCTTTAAATTGGTAATACAAAACTCTGTATAAGCGCTTTTCTTACTGAACATATAGCACGCCGTAAGCTAGACTTTGAAATATTAAAGATAGTGGATAAAACTTTATTTGATATTCCGGCTCTCATTTTGAACAGATAAATTCCCAAAGATGTACGTGTGCTTCTCAATGGCGTATTTCTGACAAAATCACTAACAAAAACTACAAAGTTCATCAAAGTTCTCCTTAGTAATACCTGTCATGTTTAAATAACCTGCTGAAGACAACGCGTGATCAGAATCGAAGTCTATTCTACACTGCTCGTTACGTAATGCTTGTGTTCTCAGTTTCTTCAGAAGCTCAAGTACAGTTGACCTGTTTAGAAATACAGATGTGTTGCTACATTTAATAGTATCCATAGACTCTTGTCTCAGTTTACCTTCATTCAAATGACCCGAACAACATCGAGAGCCAGACGGTATAATTATTTCTTTTCTCAGAAATGCGTTAAATCTAGCATCTGCAGGTACAGCAACTAACTTGTGTCCAGGTTTTTTACATATGAAGCAATAAGAGTGGCTTTTTGAAGTAGATGGGATAGAGAGCATGACTGATGGTGGACTTGATATTTCAGCAGTTTTGCGTTTCGGTGGTAGTGGTATATATTCCTCTTCGTCTTTGCTTGCTGTGTTTACATGAGATGATGTTTCTATGCACTCTGTCTTATAGTAGTGATTCCTGCATCTATTACAAAGTGTATCCGTAGATTTTGTTTCTAACATAAAATGTTTCCTCAGATACTTTCCCAGCGATGCATTAATGTTCCTGCGTTCTGTAGGTTTAGTTCTTTTGTTGCACAGAACACATGGGAAGTATTTAAGGCCATTTCCAGGCATCCTGAAAGTAAGAGAAAAACTACAACTTAACCCCTAAATTGTTGAGATAATAATTTGAAAAGCGAATGTATAACGGTATGCAACGAAGACAGTTGCACTTTGCGTCATCTAAAGTACTGTGTGGCAAACATGATTCATCACTTGGTCAAACTATACTATCACCGATCAAGATTCAAAGACTTAACATTTAAATTTTCTCATGCATTTCCAACATGTGTTAAAGTCCCTCGTATAGTGAGAACCCAATTATAAACCCTATGACCTTGTGGGTGAAAGGAAGGTACCCCCTATACATGCATGTTTATGTCAGATATGAAAATAAATATAACATAAAAAATAATTAATTGTTAATAAATATTTAAATATGTTTAATATATTTAAAAAAAAAAAAAAAAAAAATAATAATTAATAATAATAATATAAGTTTATAGGTTATTTATCACAACTGAAAATCAGTTTTCTTTCTTTCTTTTTTTTAATTAAATTTAATTTAATATTAATTTAAAAAATATATATATTTTCTTTACAATCGTAACCCAAACATTAATTAGCTTATTGTTTATAATATTCGACGTAATGTTTTATGTGAATGGAACGTCTGCTAATCTATATATATAATTCTTTTCTTCTTAAAAAAGATTGCAATTTTTTTTAACCAACAGTTTTATTTAAAGCAGCAACGTACAAAATAATAAATATTTCCACGTAAGATACATATATCCAAACAATATCGGACTATACCTATAAATAAAACAAAACTGAATAGTGGCCCTATAATGTGACGGTAACACCCGTTTTTAATTACTTAGTAACTTGCAAGAGTTTATCGTGGTATCAAGTATTAAATGATTAAACAAATACTTACGTTTTCTTTTGTTCTCAATTTTCAACCATTTCTTCTATTTCAAGTTTAAACAAAGTGAAACCAAATCTTCCACAACATTCTTTTTCCGTAACATACACATACATTCGGTATTCCGTATGGTTCTCCTTCTTAAAAAGGAGGGATTTTCAAAAGATTACGCAACTCTGCGTTCGATACACAAAATTTTTAGTGGTTTGAAGACGATTTTAGCACTGGCCACATCCTCGATCATCGAAAAAACGGGATATAATATTAAAGGTTAGTGATATCGCTTGTATAATCCAAAAATTATCTTGATCGACGAATTTGGCCACTTTGAATTTTTTTCAAAGTTTGGTCCAAAATGGTTGAAAAACGCCGATTTTCAGGAAATTTGCTACTTTTCTAGACATCATTACTATGACTAAAGTCAGTTTTAATTTTTATTAATAAATGTAATTGAAAGACAAGAGTTCACTGAAGAAAAATACGTCAAAGATGTAGTTCTTTTACTTTCTTTAATTCATAAAAAATCTTAGGCTAATAGACCTGCTTTGTGAACCAACTCCTTTATATATTTTTTCTATTTTTAGGAGATAAATATACATTGTATATATACTTGGATTGCTAAATTGGGTGTTATTTTAATTTTAAAAGTGTGATTTATGTTTCATTGATTAAGTTTGCGCTGTATCGCTTAAGACATAAAATCAAAGTACTGAAAATACTGGAAAGCGGTTAGCCTGGTAGCTCTGAAAGTTGAGATAAATTTTGATTATCCCACTTTCAAACAAGTGCCTGGCGGTATTCAATTTCTCAAAAAAATGTACAGCCTTTTGATGAGGTTTTGGTTGACCCTTAGCTTTTTGTAAATATGTACGTTACATTTGTAACAAAATGTATGATGTTGTAATCAGTTTTAGATCAGAACCCATTTGACTAGACTGTTAACTGTGATTGTGGTAGTATGTAAATCACCATTACCCCATTCCTCAGTTTTATTTCAAAATAAGGGATCAAATAGATGCATCTGAAAGAAAATGACCAGTGAAAGTGTTTTGATACAAAATAAAATCCACTTATAGACATTTTGTAAGCTGCAATAAACAAAATGAATATTTATTGAAAGTAACAAAATATCTCTCAACAAAAAATCTTATTCAGTAATTATGAAGTAATGTCTTATATCTAAACTAAGCACCTAAATACAGGAAGAACAACATCTTATTTCTTATCACTCATGATCTTTGATCTGGTTTAATTACAGAGAGCACTGCAACAACATCAAAAAGTTATCTTCCATGTCAAAATCTTTAAACTTAGTCATGATATAGCATTTTAAAGCTCAGGTAATCAAAATGCCATGACCTTGACATTTGGATTTTGCTTCCATCAGACAAAAATGTCTCAATACATCAAAAAGTAATGCCTGCATTGCAATTTTCCAAATAAAAAAACATCAAAAGGTTATCTTCCATGTCCAATTCTTTAAACTTAGTCATTATATAGCATTTTAAAGCTCAGGTAATCAAAATGACACGACCTTGACATTTGGTTTTTGCTTTCATCAGACAAAAATGTCTCAATACATCAAAAATAATGCTTGCATTGCAATTTTCCAAAAAAAAAAAATAAAAAAAAAAGGTCAATCATAAGAATTAAACTTAAGGAGAGAGCACTGATGGTTGACACCCTGACATCACGTGAATAAGAGTTGGGTGCTTGTATAAAGCAGACTGACTCTTTGAGCTAGCATGTGAAAATCACTGAGTATGGCAAACAATAAAACATGCTTGCACATCTCACATACACAAACTTGTTCTTTAATTTATCCTAAGAAATTAATTAACTTCCTCTTGTCATGACTGGCTGGAAAATTACTAATGTAAGATTAAACAGCAATAAAACCAACAAACCTCTCATTCAATGCATTAGATTATTTGTATGAACTCAATTTCTTCAGTGAAGGCATAAAACTTGCTGAATAGAGCCAAATTACATAACATACCACTCAAGAAAGGAACAATTTGGAAAAATGTTTATATGAAATAAATCTGTAGATGAGTTCATACAATGTAACACCATAGTGAAATTGTTACAATTAGTTGTTCCTGCATTTGTAATAAAAATTATGACTTTCATTGGTTGTTATCAAACTAAAATAAAATACAATATATTCTGAAAGTTAATCTAAACAAGTTGATATCAGTAATTTGAAAAAACTAATGCTGCATGTTTGTCTCTATAATTATTCATCCTAGTTTGTGTAAAGGTGATAATGATGCAGTCTGTTGTATAAGTAGCCAATATTCGTTAGTTTTCTGATATCATATGCCTACTCTGGTTCTATTCAGGGTATACTGGAGTAGAGTGGAGAGACAAATGGTGGTTTAAACCCTGTCAAGATACTGATTCTTTCACATAATTAGCAAGGTAGTCTGTCCTAGGCTGATGAAGTAAACTGGAGTGCCTGGAGATAGGCAAAGGCATTCAACAAGCAATTGTGAAACTTTCTCATCCTAGGTTCTGTCACTTTGGGATTCAAACCTACGGTACTCAGTAAGATGTACTTTGATCTGTGAGCATGTGATTCAATTTCATCTAATGAGGTTTAACGTCCCAATCAAGAATATTTCACTTATATCGAGACCTCACCAACTGTAGATAAAGTGACAGAAATATTTACCTTTGCAGTGTTGTTAGGGCAATGTGCAGGGAGGGTTCTGTAGGGTGCCATGCCTGTCATGACACTGGACTTCAGTTTTTAAGGTCTACTCTGAAGAACCTCATGACTTTCATTACTAAATGCAGAGTGCTTGGCAAAAAAGGTCACAACCAGTTTTCAAGTATTGGTCAGACCCAGTCTGACTTTAAACCCCGAACCTCCCTAATACAAAGCCAGCACTCTAACAACTGAGCAAACATAATGATGTAGGCATGTGACTTAGACCACTTGTCCACCAGGGCCCCAATGTTAGGGTACTTTAATAATATGAAAAGAAATTTCTGGAGAAAATTTTATTTACAGCAACATAAAAAACAAAAGGACCATGAAGGCCTTGGACACTCACCTGAAATGATGTACACTCAGCTTGATTTCAGTTAATTGGACCTTTTCTTTAATTTGACCTAGTGATCTAATTATTGACCCAACATGACCCTTAAACATCCTTAAGCTAGCTTTTGTCAAGAAGATCATTCTGAGCAAGTTTGATAAAGATTGGACTAAATTTGTGGCCTCTGGAGTGTTAACAAGCAAAAGTTGACACACGACACACAAAGGATAACACGGCGGACATTGACCCATCACAATAGCTCATTTGAGCACTACCGGTATGTGCTCAGGTGATCTAAAAATGTTGCTAATAGAAACAAGTTCCAATTCATGTTAATGTTTTTGGTTTATCATCTTAATCTTTATATTGTTACAAAAGGAAATACATGTATATTTATTAAGGGCATATGGTCATTGGTTATAAAAGAATATTTAAAAGTAAAGTTTAACAGACCACAATATGTCTGAAAAGATATCACTTGTGTATTAAGAAAAAGCACAATTTGTCTTTTAGCAGAATTTACTTTCAAAAAACCTTGCTTTGATAATCATGGGCATTCTCAGTTATCAATCCATTTCATTGTCAATTTGACTCTTGTCAATAGATGGTTATTGTGTTTTCAAGTGTTGTATCTTGTCTGGTTCAAAGGTGTCCATTTTTACAAATAAGGATGCATTCTGGTTTATGGTATCATGTTCAGATCTACTGTGATTTTTCAAATAAATCCTGAACGGCCTTAGACGCATGATGTCTGTCTTTATTTGCTTGTTGCTCCTTCAGTCTGTTATTTCTGAAAATAGAAAAAAAAAAAAAAAAACAAACAAAAACTTTTTTAAATAATAACAACTTTTTTAAAAATGAGTTAAAAAATAAATCATACTTAACATTCCTGAGAATATACTGAATATCACATTTGAAAAATGATCTCGAGACCTTTGAGTATAACTCAATGAAAAAAGAAACAAATTTAAAATATTGAAATCCACATTTACTTGAAAAGGATCTGGAGACCTTTGAGTATAATTCAATGAAAAAAGAAACAAATTTAAAATATTGAAATACACATTTACTTGAAAAAGGATCTCGAGACCTTTGAGTATAACTCGATGAAGCAAAAACAAATTTTGAAAATTTAAATACACATTTACTTGAAAAAGGATCTCGAGACCTTTGGGTATAACTGGATGAAGCAAAAACAAATTGCCAGGTGGTCAATTTTAGTGTTACTGCAATAAAGTTGTGCAAGTGGCAATATATTTTACTTAAATTGAGATTTCTCAAGCTAAAGTATAATCAGACATGTTTTACACACAGTTCATCTGTCTGTAAAAATAAAACTTCTGAAAAAGTTTTTAATTTTCTTGATAAAATGTATTTACAACCTCACAGTCCAATGTAAATTGTATACTTCAGCTTTCTATAATATAATTTGTGATTATCCAGCTTTACTGAGAAATTTTGCAATTTGCAATGATGTGAAATTGACTAAGTCTATCAACTACACATTTTTTCCATGTAAAGCATTAGTGTATGTCATGACCTTTTTATTTCATAAAACCTGTTTACTATGCATAGAAAGGCAATTCAAAATATGACCTGTGACTGTCCTAGATTAAGGCCAGAACTAATAATGTTCTGTTTCATTGCTGTTCTACCATAAGCCATGGTATGTATACAAACTTTATTCCACATAAGAATGATGGGATGAGCACTCTACATCCCAGTAGTTATTACAAATTATTAATACCTGTCAAAGTCTTTATTAGACTTTTTTCATTTCTTCTGTGACTTTCTCGCTGTAAAGTTGTTTACTTTACTAGTATGAGCCCAGTCTGGATTTGATCAGTCATACAGTTAAGATGGTTTACCTGAATGATAATAATAATACCAATAATAATACCAATAATAAAAATAATAATTATGATAAATTCTTTTCCTGGTAAACTGACATTAGAGTTTACACAAATAACAAATATCAATTACAGGTAAGGGGCCCCAGTGGCCAAGTGTTTTAAAGCACATACTTACGGATCACAGTGCCTCAGACAGATCCTAGTGTGGAAAGTTTGTCAGTACACTTGACAAAGGTCGGTGGTTTTCTTTGTGCACTCCGGTTTCCTCCACCATCCCATTTCGACCTGACCATTTCGAAATAAGTTAAAGAATTTGACTGAGCGTAAAACACCATTACTATACTCTCTAGATCTCTCTCTCTCCCTTTCTCTCAATTATAGGAAACACGTAGAACAGTGAAACTGCCAACATTTTTCAGATAAATAGTAGAGTTGCTAACTCCAGTCGTATGGGGCGAATAAAAACGTGCATTTTAGAACTATAGATACTTAGTAATTTCCACAGAAGTTTTCAAAATCGGTACTGTCATTATAGGCGTTTTCACTTAATTTTGGCAGTGCTGAATGCAGGAAAACAGAAAACAATATACAAATATATTCCAGTACAGTATATCAGTTAATTAATAACATACTACCGGTGATGAAATGATCTGCCATCGGATCGTGTTTTAGAATCCAGTGATGTGTCATTTCTGTGATTGATGTCGACAAGCCAACCACAAAATTCTTCTTTCTTCGTTTAACTATTTTGTATCTTCCCTCTCTGTTATATAACTTTTGAAATTTTAAACCTCGAGTTAGATTACAACAATCCATATTACACGGGAAGCATGCACACTGTCACTGGGGTCTGTTAGGTCATCGTTGAGACACTAAGTAAACATAAAGTTACGTTAACACTTCATTCATATGCGTTTTGTGAATGAAACTACACGCCATATTACCAGTTGAAGGCATAAGGCATGACGGGAGTAGGCGTGGCATAGTAGATATCTCCCCAAACAGCATGTAGGAATCTTCGGTCAAAGGTCTAAAGTTACCGCTAGGAGTCGCTTTGACCTATCACTTCCTGCAAGACACGATGCCAATAAGCGGTAAGCGTATACGCTAACCGCTTAAAAATATTTCTTTCGATAGTATTATAAATATTTACATGTGTACGAGTCTCCATCTGCAACCCAATAAAACAAACATGATAGTCCTTGTCAATATCACAATCCGAAAAATAAAGTAAAAACTTTGAAAACTGGCAAAATTAGCTATGCATCATAGAATTAGAGTCAGTATGAATCCACTGAATTATTTGATCCTTACAACTGTGAATTACGGTAGTTCCCGGCACCAGACGCAAAAAAACTCACCGAATTGGGATTTTCTGAAAATTTGCACACGAATTCCTTAGACTGTGCTTTTTTGAATAAAGAAATAAAATACATATGTTTGGATTTTCGTTTTTGGTAGAGTGCGTTAAACCAATACCAACTTTTCAACAATTGTTTGTTATTTCTTAATAACCTAGCAAATTAATTTCATGTTTAGTGTTAATTCAATAATGATAAAATGTAATAAAACAAATTTTATTTTTATGGTTTTAATCAATATTTCAATAAAAATCCGTACAAAGAAGTAATATATATAGCATATATATATAGCATATAAATAATAAAAGCGTCAGTTTTTATAACACAGTATGAAAAAAGTGTCTTCATTTTCTTCGACAGAAAATCCATAAATCATAAAATCTGTGAATTACGTTTCTTTCAAAAACTACACATATAAAGCTTAATACATATTCACAAAATGAAATTAAATAAAACATATGCTTTGGTTATTCTTTTCGAGATATTGGCAAGATGATCTACACTACTCCTTTTTTTATATTGTTATAAAAATTAAAACCAACAAAATAATGTGATTGAATAATTATTTTAGTATTAAAGTTTGTCAAACTTCATAAAGAATTTCTTTGTATAGTCCAAAAAACCAAATATTTTATCATAATGTTTGATAATGTGTTTTACCCCATTACTACTTCCGGAATTTGTATTAATCGTTTTTTTTTACACAAACCAATTTTCCTGAAAGACAAGTATTTCAATTCGATGCTAGATTTGTTATCAATGCAGTCGATCTATTTGATACATTGGACCTTTAACAAACTTATTCTGTATGCTTATACGCATATATCATCAAAAACATTTGTCGCTATCCTCTGTCAGTAAAAATCATAGAACCGTGTGTGCCTCCAGTACTGGCCCTCGGGATCAGAGGTAAACCATATATATATATATAAGTGATAATTGTCACAAAATGCATGCAGATATATTATAAAAGACACATAAGCTTATGAAGTCATCGTATCCTGTGTATATGGCCCAAATTAAGGAAACGATCGTGTAGCATTACCACTAAACGATAAATTGAGAATAGTTTCACGACCATAATTGATTAAAATAAATAAAATAACGCTCAATAATAAAAAACAGAAAAAAAATAATTAAAGAATGGTATGTCGACAGCAGAAGGTGTTGTATTATTTAAAACATTTATTTTTACAAATCGGTTGTTTTTGTCCTGTTGAACAGGGTTACTTCCCTTAGTGTCGGCACTTACCTTAACAGAGTTTCAGATGCCGAAAACTTTTATAAACTTTTATAAACTTTTATAAACATTTAAAATGTCAATAATCTTCACAATGTTTGATAATACTTCAGGTCAACAGTGTCAATCTGAGCTTTTTATGATTGTATACAATCAGAAACGACCTATCATATAGTACTACGAAGTGTTCAATTGTATTTATATTTTAATAACTGAATTGAATCAACAAAAACTAAATCATAATTAAGATGCCAGGACAAAATCATCTTCTACAAAGAAAAAAATTGACATCGTATACACTGTACAAGATATATGCTATTTTCCCATATAGATATTGATTCTTGGTTTATTTATTTGTTGTTAATTCTATCTCTTATTCTCATCACCGTGTTTACACATTCCTTCTAAATCTGATCTTCTTAAGTTCTGTCAAAAAAAAAATCAAATATTAATTGCCCTGTGCTTATTTTTTGTTTTGTTTTTTTAATATTTAAAACGAACTCATCCTACATGATTTTTTAGAATAAAATATTTGTTAAAATATACCATTCTGTTTTCTGTTGTTTTATTGGCGGTTATGATTTTCCAAAATGTGAACATTTGACACATCAGATATTAACAGGTATCACACACACACACACACACACACACACACACACACATATATATATATATTGAAACAAAGTAAACATCTATAAAAAACGTTGATGCATTAAATCAAAATAAGAACCGCCGTTAGTTAATTTTTTGTTTGTCCTTTTTCGTTGTATTTAACGTCAACATCCTGGAACGGATCTTGAATTTATATAATTTTCTGTTATGCTTTTTAGAAAGTTTATAGATAAATTTCTTGATTCCAGAAACATATATTTCCAAATTTTTAGTTATTATACTTACCTTTATTTGTTAACGCGTTTGCTGCTGATTCTCGTTGAGTTTCATCACGATCTTTGTTTGTATTGATGTCACTACAAAAATGATAAACACCAATATAATTTAATAAGCCAAAACATGTTAATGATCAACAAAATAGTTATTTGTAAATTATACAAATTTGTAAATTATACAAATTACCAAAAGATTGAATCCATCTTAAAGACGTCGGTTTGATCCTAGACTGGGTTGTAATTTCGACATAAAATTGAAGATATTGTTTTTTTTCGTCCATTTAAAGGCAGAGCGTAGACTTCACCCAATGTTTTGTAACTTTTTTGGAGGTGGAATAAATATCTGCGGTGCCCTTATCCTGTTTGCTTCAAGAAAAGGTTATAATACGTGCGCGTTGGTACAATACAGACCATAAACCACATTTATACATCTTATGTATTCAGAAATTCGTTGTTAAATTTATTTTCAGAAATAAATTAAAACTTGCGTTATGGTCGCTAAAAGTTAAAAATTGCGGCTGCGATATTAAACATAATAACAATCAATTAAAGCTGCATTAAGTTTTCCAAAGAAAAAAATTAAAACGGTGCTAATCTAATTAATGGTGTTCCTAATAAACAATGTTACATTTGGTTTAACGATAAAAGCTCGAATAAATATAGAAATTACAGTATTCACCCAGCGAGATGCAGCATTTGGTATCTAATATTAGAACATGGCTACGTCATCAAATTCGGGTCATTTAAACAACATTCAAAACGGTAAAATGCGATAAATTAAACACAGAACTTCGTTGAATTTGTCATTTGTGACTTAGTAAGGGATACATAACACCATTTCAAATACATCTGGATATTAATGAAGGACAATCAAGGCAATCTGTCATGTTTCACTTTCGATTCAAGGGTTTTTCCGTACATCCGTGCGAATGCTCCAAGCTCATAATTACCATCGTAAAACACTGACCAACCAAAGAATTCCGTCTATTTACAGCTAAAAGATATGAAATTTTAGAGAATGAATGTCACGGATCGTGGTTAGAAGATATCTAGTTTTTAAAAAATAGTTTTTTGGAAAATAAAAAAAAAAATAATAAAAAAAAAAAAATCAGAAAATTTAACAACTTAATGCAGCTTTTACTCACGAGCATTTACTGCTAAAATTACTGGTGAAAATTTTTTTAAGAAAAACTTACGTGTCATGTAGTGTAGATGCAGCATCTGAAAATTAATTTGAAACGAAGAAGTTTACTTCTTAACAAGTAAACATTACACAGTTTACGAAAAAAGCTCATGGTTTAAACATGGTTTATATACAACGCATTCCATGGTCTTAAATTTAATTTGTTTTTAATTTTAGTTCATTTAAAACTTTCAATCAGAAAACAATCATTTATATTAATATAAAAATGAATTACATCTTTAATTATACGGTAACAGGTCAATGCTTGGAAGTCTAGTGACTTGAATTTATAAATATGACTTGAACACGAATGATAAAAAGATATATATATATATATATATATATATATATATATATATATATATATATATATATATATATATATATATATATATATATATATACCTTGATCAAGGCTGTGTAACAACATGTAACATTGTAATGATGTATTGAATGCAATATCGTTATATTTAATATAAACGGATGTTGTCATTAAGATTGCAACTACTCTGTCTTTGGGTTGGCTTCCAAAACTTCGCTGAGAGTGAACGCTTGTTCAGTATAATTGTAGAGCTATACATACGGTATTTCTGAAGTAACTGATCTCTATCGTATTTTCAGATAAAGACGAACGTCAGACATTTCTAACCTATTATTTTAGACCTTCATACGTTATAGCTGAAAGTTAATGCCCTGATTCTACCTTTTCGCTGAAGCACAGACTTTCCTGTTATTAATTTCTCTATGTGATATTATTAATGAAATTTATGTCTAAAGGTTTGACAGGCACTAAATTATTGCATAACTACCTTGCTATCAAGATCTTTATTAGTAATTACTAAATATCAATGCTCTGTACACCATTGCTAGATATTTACCGACTTCTGACATTTATACTCCGCTATTATGATAATCATGTTATATCATTCACTGTTATTGTAACTCATTTTGATTAAGACTTACTAACAGCTATTACTACCAGGCTATAATGATCAAGATTTGATATTTTTGAATTTTACTGCGCTGTTAAAAATAAAATCTGGAAACCTGTATTCCTATTTGCTTGGTACGGACTGACTTCTGATATGGCTACCTCTGCATGTGTGCCATTAGGTCTAAAATACAAACGTATGTTTTTGTGAAGATTGATATAGTAGCATATAAAGTATGTTATAAGACAAGTTAAAGCCATATGAAGCTCTATATTTAACATGTTTAAAACGAAGGTCTGTTTCCTCATGCAAAATATTTCTGAGCTGGATTAAGATTCTTAAAATTTTGGATTCATCAATTTTCAACTGTTTCAGTTTCTAGTATCAGTAATTTTAAAAAAGTATGCAGTATGACACATGAATAAGAAACAATATTTGTTAGATATACATTTACTATTTCTAAAATCTTTTTTTCTATGACTCTATTACTCTTCTTTGCGGTCATGCTATGAACGCTGATGATCTTTCTGAACTTTCTGACGTCATGAAGGCTTATCAATGAAGGCCGTGGGGATACTCCATTTTGACGATGTGAAGTTTGGCAGTAAACTGACATATTAAAAAGATGATTTTAAGGATATGTCATCTGAAATTGAACCGAAATGGTTAAAGAAATTGTAATTATGAAAAATGACATTCTTTTTGTCTGTGTTCATGCGTTATGAACGGCAGTAGACTGTCGCAATTTTACGTCACCGTCATTTTTTAATTACATCGTTTAGAGTTCTGACATATCCAGTAAACGTTTCACGATTTCTGCAGTGGTTATCTTGTACCTTATTGCTTTGTCCTCCATTGATAAAATGTATATTTCTGCTTTTACTTTAAATTGACAACAGAAGTAAAAACCAACTTGCCCAAAAAGTAACTATACCACAAAATCAACTTAAATTGGAAAACTCACTGAAATGTTGAAAATTAAAATATACTTACTGTCTGTCGTCATTGGAATCGCCATTTTCTGAAGAGAAAAATTTGATGTTGAAATCAGAAATACGTAATTATAATAATTTATATGTACAATCTTTTTTACATAAGCAAAGGGAAATTACCCAGAAAGCAAGTTTTTTTTAATTCTAATTGAAAATATGTCATACAAGAGGATTAAATCTGACGCAGATAACAAAATATTTACATTGAAAGATAAAATGGTATAATCCTAATGTTATTTCTATTGCAAAATTTATATTTTATTAAAACTTCTAAATTAACCATTCAACTATTTGTTTTGGCTCATTATGAATTTTGAATTAATAAGATACTCTATTTTATTTTCAATTTTATTACTTACTCTTGTCTTGATTAGTTCTCCGTCTGTACAAGATAAAAACGGCAATAATTGCAACTATAACTATTAAAGTAACTATCGATCCGATTGCTCCGCCAATTGCAGCACTTTTTGTAGTGGCTTCCGTAGTTGCTTTTGAAAAGAAATTTTATTAAAATATGAAATATGGCATATAACCATATAAACAAATATGTTAAAAAAAGTTCAAGGTTATGTTGACACGACAGAGACGGCAGTGACATCGTTTAAAAAGTTTAATGGCTATGTTTACAATTCGCAATTGAAACAATTTTGTAATTTAGACACTAAGATATATCTTACAAAAATACCTTTAAAATTTGATGTGCTATCTGTACACATTTCGGAAAATTGTTCCTTCTCATCAGTGAAAAGTTTGCTTGATATAAAAACCATATAAATTTGAAAAAATCCAAAATTAGAAAAAATCATGAATCGTAACCCAGATAAGAAATGCTTCTGCATATAATACAAAATAATTCTATACCGCTTAATTGTCATAATATTGTTACAATCGTCAAAAGTAGTCAACGCTAAGCAAACATGAAAATTAAATGTGTATTTAGTATATAAAATAACATTGACTTTTTAGTGTTTTGGCAATGATCGGTTTGTAAATAAATGAACTTTTAAATAAATAAATAAATAAATCCTTTTCCCAAACCAATGCAATGGATTGGGGTTTTTTCCCTTACGGTAATTTTTTCGAAGCTCCAGGTGGTATTTTATAAATACAAGAAAGTCCTTAATACAAATACAAAAACATTAATAAAATCTTGGATATTATTGACTATTGGGATAGTTTTAATATTTTTAATGGTTGAGCCAATCTTATTTATTTTACGAAAAGAGGTATCCGTTTAAAACATCTGTACACAAATTGTTATTCAGTTCAATATGCGTCGTCAAAAAAGTAAAATTTTTTATATCAATTCTCCTTTTTAAAGATTATCCTATTTAAATGTTATAAAAGGCTTTCGCCAAGAATATGATAAACATTAAAATTCAAAATCAGACTTGACATCAGTATGTTTATAGAATTTTAATTAAATGTTAACTAAAATTAATGTGAAATAAAATTTAGAAACATTACTTGTTTCATTACGATTGTGATTTATTTAAGCAGTTTTATACATTTATGTTCAGCAATAAACTATAAACAATTGCAGGATCTTACACAATAGTTCATGTTATATAAAATTTGTAACATTAGCCGATACAATTTATTAAACCAGCCCCATTCAAGTTTTATTATCATTAATTGAATAATATCAATGAACTATTTATACTTTTGACACATGTAGAAGCTTAAATTCATTAAATAAATAAAACAACTGGTTCTACAATAAAGACAAACTGATGTAGAGAGGCATTTTATGTAACATATGAAATATAATATCTTGAAAAAAAATTAAACTGAAAAATAGATAAGAAGGAAGATTTTATGCTTATTTTTCTTGCAAACATACCTAAATGTATAATTTGAAAATTATATGATGAAGACAAATTCCGTCCATTTTGTATTTGTAATTTGTAATGACTTAGGTGGAAACTCTGTAATGATGCTATTGTTAGTATTGCTGATTGTCCAGTTAAGTTCACAGGTTTCCCATAAACATTGATTTGTATGAGAGTGCTTATAAGGCTCAGTGATATTATGTCTGTGTTTGTCAGTGGACTTCCACTTGTCTCGTTGATCCATTTTATATTACTAATTACTGCTGGTGGGTTGCTGTAAAATTTGATGTTGATGATAAGACTTTTGTGTAATTCTCCCAGTCTTTGAGATTCTTCGTCAGGATCAAATTTTGCTGCCGCTAAAAAAAAAATGATATCCGATTATAGCCATTAAAGTTCTTTTTTGTCTGAAAAAAAAAACTAAATAAAAAAATAATGAAAAACTTTTACGCTTTATTAAGTTTTTAATATACTGTGCGGTATAACTGGCGAAATTGTGTAACTCTCCTAGATTTGCTACTTTCTTCTTCAGGTTAAAATTTTGCAGAAGTTTAAAAATACATAGAACTGTTTTAATAGAAAATTACTTATTAAAATATTGCAGAAAAAAGGTAATAAATACTGGTATGTAAAAAGTTTATGATAAATTTATCCTTAACTGTTTTGCTGACCAGACTTAATAGTTGGTTTCGTTACTCAAAAGTGTTTTGTTACTAGTAATTGGAAGATCGCGGACTTAAGTCACCATTTGTTCTGCTGCTTTTTTCTTTCCTGTTATAATTTGAAGCTTATCCAACATTGGGAAACAACGTATTGGACCCACCTAGTACATGCAGTTTTAGTTCAATGTAATAAAATAATTAAAAACATGTTAATCCTGTAGATGACCGTGCTTGTTACGTAGCTGGGTAATTTAGTCAGTAGAAAGTTCCAAATATTTTTAGACCACGTATTTTTTTCTTTTTTCTTTTTAAACTATAAATCACCTAACAGTCAAAAAATTTTTATTTTGTTACAATATTTACAAGGAAAATGCTACGTGTTAAAATCTGTTATTTATAATATGTTTCATTTTTTTTATCACATACCAATAGAATCTTACTATAACGATAAACTACATTTTCTGGCTATTTGATAGAATGGTCTGTACACAATATTCCGTATCAATATAGAAGCCGGGAACTACTTTAAGGGGAATTCCCTTTCCAACAACAATAACATTACGTCATGAATACGTGAGAACTTTTTCTATGTGGCGACATCATTCGATTGGGAGAATTTTGACAAGCTGGGAGAATCCTGGACTATGTTAACAAATTCTGATAAATCAATGTTTGTTTTTTTACGTTTTAACCAGTGTTTATGATAGTAGTAGTAAAATGTTGACACATGACGTTTGAACGAACAATTATCTGTTGTATTTAATTACTTTTCAGCCGTTTTGTATGTTTTTCTAGGTAGATATCAGTTTTTTATCAATTAGAAATCAGTATAAAAAAGCAAATTGTAAATTAAGTGGCAGACTAAGTTAGAAAGAAAGCTTTACATTCAGTTTGGTAGAGTATGTGATAAATAAAAAACCAAACATTGGGATTTGCGCATAAATTGTATATCAATATCAATATATTCAACATCCAATACCCATACCTATAAAAAAGTTAATGGTTTTCAAGTTATCTTATGCAGCTATGACCTTGACCTTTAAATCTATGACGTTAAAATCAAATATATCAAAATGATCGTCATGTTTAGGGTTAGGGTTGTCTTAGGGTTACCTCTAACATCAAAATATGAAGATCCTTGCTGAAGGACATCTGCTTTCCTTCCATGAAATCCATTTTCCACAAAGCAATAATATCGTCCAATATCTTCAAATGTCACTTTAGGTATTGTTAATTTTCTGTTACTCTCAGATAACATTCCAGTAAAATCTGTGTATGACCGTACACGTGTATTGCCTATATACTGACTCCATCCATGATATGTGTAATGTGTGGGAAAACCATCAGAAGCATTACAAGTAAACACAATATTGGTAACATTTTCAGTTGTATTTTGAAGGTTTACTGTCACAGCTGGAGGATCTAAATTACATAAGCAAATATTGAAATAAACTTGATCATTTAAAAACATTTATTGGTCTCACTTGTGCAAGGAATTACATGTACAATAATTTCTGATCAGCATTAATCAATTTAACCCTTAATTCACCGAAGATGTTGATTATTGTCTACAAAAGTAGCATAAACTCTTTATTGAATGCATTTTAAGTCAACTTTCATAAGAAATGTTTTAATTCAATGTCAAAATAAAGGCATTGATAATGCTGGCAGTATAATGGGTATCATTCTTTATGGTCGTTTAGATTTTGAGGTTTTGGGTTCATACTATTACTTATAAATTTGGACATCAATATGAAAAAATAACTCATTTGACATTTGCAAAAAGCTTTTACTACATTCTGAATAACAATAAATTGAACAATGCCAATCTTTATAAACCAAAAAATAAGCAGTCTATATTGCATCCAATATCCATTTATCATCATGATAATTATAATTAACTAACTTAACCCAATGACTTAAGTATACATACTTAGTTATTTTACCATATTACAAGGTTAGTGACATATTGTACCTTGCATGAGGTTGCGAAAATGGATTCGGAAAACATTGGACCGGAACAATAGCAAAATATTGATATATATTGCACGCTAACACCTCGCAATTTATCGTGAAAAATATATTCTATAGAATAAGACAGTTTACTGGGTTTAATTCTACAATATTGTAACAAAAGTATATTTAATTTTTGGTGTTAAAGTTTGTGTTCTAATTACTTACAATATACCAAAACTGATACAAATGTACTGGATTCTGTCTTAAGAAGTGCTGTAGCCACATATGGCTTTTAAAGATCAGTTAATTGTTTTCACTCTATATCTAAAACAAACATACCAGTCCTTGTCCATATCAAAATAAAAAAAACAATGTAAAAACTTTGCAAACTGGAAAAATATGTTATACACGTGAATTTCCATCAAGGAAGTGAGGCCGGGTGCTCCGGAAGGGTAAGCACCTCCTGTCTAGCTAGCTACACCCGTCACGTGCTAGTAAACATTGAGAATGAAAGGAACAAGGTACTATGGTAATTCAAATATATCCAGTATAAGTAGGGATACAGTGACTACATACTTATCAACAATATTGTGATGACGGTCATAAAACTTTTTAAGGGCCCTGATTAGCCTGAGCTTGCAATATACTTGTGTCAACAATTTAGTTAAGTAATTTGCTTCGTTGCAGAAAGTCCCCATAGTGGGAACAGGCCCTACCGTACCGTATTAACTGTGAAACATATACACCATACGCAAGAGAAGCAGGAATATTACTGCAAAGAAACGGAAAGTTGACAATAAAAAAATTGAAGTTATCAGGGTTGTCGTATAGCTTCAGATGTAACCTTTCATGGGTTTCATAATTGAGATATAAGTCTAAATGTGAAACAGAACATGGAGAATCAGTCGTGTCTTTTATTTCAAGCTCACTTGGATAGATGACATTCACATATTCTCCAAATCTGTGATTATTTAGAGATAGAACGTCATTTTTATATCTGTATGTGTAGTTGAATGACTTAGCGACAGTTTTTTCTCCAGATTTGACAAGTTTCTGTAAAACTTCTGATTCATATGAATAAAAAACAAATCAGCAAGTAAAGGTGCACAGTTTGTGCCCATTGGTATACCGATTATTTGTTGAAAGATTATATTGCAAAACACAACAAATATGTTGACTATCAAAAACTCAAACATTTTGTTGATGGTATTTTCAGTATATTTTTGTTTGCAGTCTGTATGGTGTTTTACAAAATAACCATAATCCCTGTTGAGTACTAGATATTTATATCTTGGTGTACCGTTTTTGTAAAAGAATGAAAAGTGAATGATTTGTTTTAGACGTTCTTTCAATTTAGCATGAGGGATAGTGGTGTAAAGGGTAGAAAAATCAAAAGTTTTTATACTTTTTACCGAAGATAGAGTATTAGAGACAAAATGGTCAAGTAGTTCTTTAGAATTTTTGAGAATCCACATTTGGTTGATGCCAGATGTAGAATAGACTCTATCTGAATAAGTCTGAAGGCCATCTTTGACGACTGTCAAAATTTGTGTTAGAATTACTGATAATGATTTAGTAGTACATTTAGAGGAACCTGCTATATATCTTTCCTTGTATGGATTTCTGTGAAGTTTTGGAATCCAATACAAGTAAGGCAGGTCAAGTTCTTCTTGTTTTAAATTGATACCAAAAGACTCAAGGACTCCCCTATGATTGGAAAGAACTTATCTTTGGTAAAACTAGTCTTGGTATAAGTAGAATTCTCCGATATACTTCATAAACCAAGCTCATTAATAAGACATTCAACATAGAATTTCTTACAAACGAAAATAAGAGAGGTAGAAATTATTGACCTTGACCAAGAAATCTAAATTGATTTTGAATACTTACAATTTACTACGACTGATACAGATTTACTGGATTTAAAGTTCACTTTCCCTGTTGCTGTAGCTTTACACTGATAAGTATCAGCCTGGTTTCTGTCTATATTACTGAACACTAATGTAGCTGAGATCCCTGTACCAGATGTCTGCTCACTATTTCCTCTGTACCATTTAACTGTAGGAGTTGGATTACCAATAGCAGAACACTGTCTACTAGGATTATCACCTTCCTGTACTGTTATGTTTGTTGTATCTAGTGTTATAATAGGTGTATCTATAAACGATAAAGCAACCGGAAAAAATATATTTTTTCTTATATTTTAGGATATATATATATATAATAATAATCATAACAATAAAACACAACCATACCAGGTTATCAGGTTTGTCGTATAGTTTCAGATGTAACCTTTCGTAAGTGTCATTATTGAGATTTAAGTCTAAATATGAAGTAGAACATGGAGAATTCTCTTGTCTTTTATTTCAAGCTCACTTGGATAAATTGCATTCGTATATACTCCAAATCTGGAATTATTTAGAGATAGAAAGTCATCTGTGTATTTGATGTGTAGTTGGATGATTTAGCGACAGTCTTTTCTCCAAATTTGACAAGGATTTGTAAAAATTCTAATTCATATGATTAAAAAAAACAAACCAGCAAGCAAAGGTGCACAGTTTGTGCCCATTGGTATACCGATTTATTGTTGAAAGATTATATTGCCAAACACAACAAATATGTTGTCTATCAAAAAATCTAACAATTTATTGATGGTATTTTCAGTATATTTTTGTTTGCAGTCTGTATTGTGTTTTACAAAATAACCAGAATCCCTGTTGAGCACTAGATATTTATATCTTGGTTAACCGTTTTTGTAAAAGAATGACAAGCGAATGATTTTTTTAAACGTTCTTTCAATTTAAGATGATTGATAGTGGTGTAAAGGGTAGTAAAATCTAAAGTTTTTATATTTTTTACCGAACATAGAGAATTGGAAACAAGATGATCGAGTAGTTCTTTAGAGTTTTTGAGAACCAACATTTGGTTGATGCTAGACGTAGAATAGACTTTTTATGAATTTGTCTAAAGGCCATCTTTGACGACTGTCAAAATTTGCGTCAGAATTACTGATAATGATTTAGTAGTACATTTAGAGGAACCTGTTATATATCTTTCCTTGTATGGAGTTTTGTGAAGTTTTGAAATCCAATATAAGTAAGGCAGGTCAAGTTCTTCCTGTTTTAAATTGATACTAAAAGACTGAAGGACTCCTCAAGATTGGAAGGAATTCCTCTTTGGCAAAATCAATACGTAGGATTCTCCGATAAACTATCTAAACCAAGCTCCTTAAAAAGAAGTTCAACATAAAATTGCTTACAAACGAAAATAATGCTGTCAGAAGCTTTATCAGCTGGGACAACAACATACCTGTTATGTATGTCCGTAAGGATTGCAGAAATTACAGGGTCCCTGTGCACTTAAGAAGGTTTAGTACCCATAGACAAGGCAATCGTTGAATTTATAAAATTTCAAATAGCTCTTATCCAGTCGGATAAGGTATCAGGCTATTCGTCTTCTAATTTAGCCCAACTTTTTGCATACTCTTCAACAGAATCCATAATATTTTAAAAATTCTATCCCAAAGTAAAAGGTTGAGCCACACTGTATTAAGGACCTTTTGAAGGAAGACATCTTAATTTAGTGTCCTCAATTATATTGAGATCACCTGTTACTACATGCCGAACTGGTTTTTAAAAAATATGGGGACGCTGAGCAAGAGCAAGTGGAGGTAAGTTTTGAAAGTTTAGTCTCTGCAAAGTTTGTTTATTGTTAAAAATTTTGAATGCAATGGGTTAATTGTAGGGGTAGGAAACTAGAGGTGGCGAGGTATATTTGAAATAAGTAGGGACTTTAGATTGTACTAGTTTATTAAGTAGTATGTAAGAAATATTAAAAGCATCTTTGCCCTTGTTTGCATAATGTAATTTGTGAAATTGCCGACGGGTGTCGTTCTGTATATTATGTTCCTGAGCAGGTATAATTAACCTTTTAAATGCAATATCCATCATGACAGCGTTAAGTTTAAAACCTGTTTTAGTTTTGTATATGCATTCTTCTTGTAACTGACTAAGACGGGAAATATATATACAGAAAAAAATAATTGGTCAATTTGTTTTATGTTTCGATGTTTCGTTTGTTTAAATCATTTTGGTAGGTCATCATCAAACTTTTTTTTGTAATTGTATGCTGCCAACGTAAGAACTTGGTATACACAACTGTATTGTGTTGCACAATTTTGTAAGCCTGTTTATTTATAATTTAGACTCTTTAAATCTTAGAATTCCTAAAAGAATAAAATTAAAAATTTTAAATAATGTTAATAAATTAAAATTAAATGACCATTCTGACTGGTAAGAGTAAAAAACGTCCAGTCATGCAAGTGAACTTCCATCAAAGACGTAAGGGTAAATACTCCCTGTCTAGCTAACTACGTCACATCACTTGAAAATGAAATTTTGAAAACGAAAGGAACATTGAACTATAGGATGGCTATTACATCTAGTGTTAAGTTGGATACATTGATTTCATACTTATCAACAATGTTGTAATCATGAAGAAAAACTTTTTAGAGCCTTCATTAGCCTAAGCATACAATAGCCTTAAGGCAACAATTGAATTGTAAGCAGCTGGCTTTGTTGTAGAAAGTTCTTGTAGAGGGAACAAGCTCTATCATACTCTGTATTAACTCTGTGAAACATATATACGATACACTGGAGAAGCAGGGATATTACTGCACAGAAACGGATATTTTACAATAGAAAAATGAAATTTAATTCAGCTTTGTCGTATAGATTCAGGTATAATCTTTCGTGGTGGGAGTCAAAATTAGGGCATCAGTCCAAATATGAAGCAGAGAATCAGTTGTAACGTTTATTTTAAGCTTCAAATGATACATGACATTCTCATATTCTCAATGATTTAAGAGTATAAAGAGACAGAATGTCAACTACGTATCTGTATATGCAGTTAACAGTTTGAGCAACAATCTTCTGTCAATAATTTACAAGGTTCTACAAAAATATGATTGGTATGAATTAAGGTACAAATCGCCAACAAGCAAATATTCACATTTTGTGTCTATTGGTATACCGATGTTTTTGTTAGAAACAATATTGCCGTACACAATAAATATGTTGTTTATCAAAATTTTGCATTTTGATGATTTTATTTTCAGTTTGTCTGTCAGTCTGTATGGTAATCTACAAAATAATCAGAATCCATGTTAAGCACTACTTTATTTTCTCTTGGTTTTAAATGTTTGGTTTGTAAAAGAATGAAATTAAATGATTTTTAAGACGTTCCTCCAATTAAGAATGAGGGACAGAAGTGTAAAGTGTAGAAAAAATACATTTTACCGACGATAAAGTATTAGAAACAAAATGCTCAAGTAGCACTTTAGAATTTTTGAAAATACACATTTGGTTTATGTCAGATGTCGTCTGTAGGCCATTTTTGACGACTGTAAAATTTGTGTTAACTCTCATAAACACAATATGATTATTTCAAGAGTTTTGGGTCTTTCTGATATATTTGCATGCAAATTTGACTTTTGATTATATAAATGTCTTTCTTAAAATATAATGTATAAGCATATATTACTTAAATATCGTTTACCTCTAATCTAGATTAACACACGTTTAACACGATAAACACACAAAAAATAATATAGAAGAACTTTGTTTTTTTTTAAATTTTTGAACGATTGAATGTCATTTAGATTTTCGTGATAAGTATAAAAAAATGAATACACTTTTTTCTCACGTACAATCAGTCAGTTGTAAATATATAACAGAAATGGCGGTTAAATTTTGATGTGCCAGATGTGCACATTTCGGAAATTCATTCCTCATCAGTGACACTTAGACCGACAAGTTTGATAGATAAAAACATAAACTAAACAGTTTAAAATTAATGAATCTAAAGTTCCAAAAGTATATAAGTCCAAATCTAGCTAAGGAATGCTTTGCACGGCGAAACAAGCCTCAGTTTCAAATAAATTGACACGTTAAGACGTCTGAAAATTTTGCTAAATGGTACATTTTTTGACAGCACAAAGTACTGTCTACTAAGTTTTGGAAACCCTGGCGGAAGTTTACTTCACCAGCAGCAGAACCCGCTCAGGGGTAGTAAACAGATAACACAAATCCCAGTTAAATTGTGACTTAGTATGTTTTTATTGTTTAAAAGGATGAGTAATAGATCGTGACATGCTTTGTATTTCAACAGGGTATTGCAAAATAAAATAATTCTGCTAAAAATGAAATAGATAAAAAATGTTTCAGTTATATCTTTTTTTATTGAATTCTGCTATAAATGGAATAGTTAAAAATGTTCAGTTTTATCTTATTACTTTTGAATCAAAAACAACCATAAAAATATCTTGGAGAGAAATTTTGAGACGTGTAAACTCATTACCCATCGAAACGCTAAAATTTAAGTTCAGTAAAAAAAGTATTTTCCCTGCAATAATAATTTTTAGTGTTGATGATAATTTTTAATGGAAGAGGCAAGAACTTAAAGATAAACCATTATTTTATTCCTATTAAAATCCAATGCATTTTAATAGTTACTGTGCTATGAATAGTAGTTTATATAAAATTTAGAAGTTTGTATTCTATAAAAACTCGAAATGTCAAACCTTTTTCAAACTCAGTTGATTTAAAAGGCCATGAGTAGGATTTTACTTTATAATATATCTTTAGAACAGGTTATAAACAAACATGTAAATAATAGAACGTGAATAATTCAAAATAAGTTAAAGACTACTTAACATATAGAATTTAAAAATCATAATGATCACACTATATTATACACTTAATTAATAAAAAATAAAAGTCATAATTAGAATTTTCTTATTGTATATTTAGTAAGTTATGTATCTGGCATAATTATGATACATTTATATATAAATTATTCGGTCGGTATCAGTAAGTTATTATATTTTGTGGTATATAGATGAGAAACTTTACCCTGTAAGTTTTTAAACATTATATACTGTATATATACTTACATTGTACATCTAGTACTGTTATAGTAGATATTATAGCCGGAGGTTTATATCTTGTATACAAATTTGACACTCTGCACTGTATACGTATTTCATTATCTAAATTAGTTAATGTAGGTAAAGTATATGTATCTGTTATCTGTCCATATATAACCCGACTATTCTCTAACTAGTCATACGTCACCTCAGGAGGATATCCGGGTGTTGTGGTACATCTTAATACTCCCTGTGTTTTTTGTACCCATGGAAAACTAGTACCTGATGTTCGTAGTGTAGGGGTTGTTGGAGGGTCTGAAAAAATTTATGTAATTAATAAATAACACAAATACCAGTAAAAGTTTGATGTGCCAGATGTGTACATTTCGGAAATTCATTCCTCATCAGTGACACTAAGACCGAAAAGTTTGATAGATAAAAAACATAAGCCAAACTGTTTAAAATTATTGAATCTTAAGTTCCAAAATTATATAAATTAACTTTTATAATCTAAATAGAAATAATAATCATATATACCATTAACACGATTAACTGCTATTTCTTTATAATAAATTATAAAGGGGTGAATAAAGTCAAATAAACCAAAACAGTAGGTTCCTCTTATTAGCAAATTTAGGTTAATTGCATAATTTTTTGTGCACGAATCCATTCACTATCAAAAATATTTAGAAAAGTTAATTAATACCTTCTCGAGCGTCCGGCCTTACTTCCTTGATGGAAGTTCACATGTATAACTAATTTTGCCAGCTTTCAAAGTTTTTACTTTGTTTTAGGGATTGTTATCTGGACTGGTATGTTTTTTTCTATTTCAGTTATTTATTTGCATAGACCAAATCTACAATTTCACTTACTGGCATAAATAACATCGGAAAATTATGTAAGCCTGTGCTGAAATATCGTGATCAGTGAAAAAAACCCACCGAAAATGCAAGTGAAAGTAAACTATTGTTTATATTATATAAGCATAGAATTTTGTTTTATTATTTTTGTTTGTGTTAGGATATTTTTGTTTTACAGATTATCCGTCTGTGTTTTTTCTGTAAGTTTTATTTTTATCCACATAAACGTATATATATTGTGCTTTTGCTAGCATTTCCACCTGTAAGTAATATACATTTGTGTATAATTTATTGTCATTTCCCTAGATATCTAAATGAAATATTTTTTAAAGTTTTTAATTTAGTTTTTATCACATTATCAATTAACGGAACTATGCAAAAGTGCACATAGTGAACTTTAAGATATCTAAGGTCTATGAAATATTTTGAAAACCTCAGAATGATTTTGTAAAAAATATGCAGTGTGAAGGTAATCCAGAAAGTAAATATAGAAACTTACAATACACAATGAAGGTTACAGCTAGGGTCTTTGTGTAAGCTAAGTTAGTATCTGGATGGCGTACTATACATGTGCACGTTTTTCTGTTAAGCTTTCTGTTGACCGTTAACTGTACAAATGAACTAGCCACTGTCTGACCGTTGTTTGTAGTTCCTGTTTGACCTTTGCATGACCACGTAATCACTGATAAGGGGTATCCACCAGACTGTTGACAGGTTAATTTTAGATCATTGTCACCTTCATACAAAATTGTTTCAATTGTATATCCGGTCAAAGTGGGTTCTACAGAAGGAATATCTGGAAAATATAGTTATAAAACTATCAATATAGCGGATCATTGTATTTTTTAATAAGTTTAGCCGACTAAAATATCTGTTAACTCTTTACGTAATGACATTTCTTAGCTTATTTTACATATATATGGTAAATACAATGTGTTTGTTGTCCATAATGTACATTTGTTAATGTCGGTATAGTATATTAGCTGTTGTCTATTTATAATCTGACTATTATTTTACCAGTCACATGTTGTTTCTGGATTATAACCTCGAGTTGTGGTTCATCTCATTAATCTCTGTGTGTTTTCTACGTAGGGGAAACTAGTACCTGATGCTTGTACGGTAGGTATTGTGGAAGGATCTTAAAGAAATTGTTCATATATCAAACAAATACAGATGCGTTAAATAACTATCCGAGAGACCATGAACAATGAAGTTATCAGGACTTTAAGCCCATATAAAATTAAAAAAAAATTGATACATATGCTCAAAATAAAACTATAATAAAATATAATATAAGAAAATCTCAATTTTGTATACATGAGTTAAAAATGAATAACTTATTTTTCTATGTGTTTAGTTTTATTTAACAAATTAGTCAGTACTAAATTACAAAAATTATATGTCGAGATTTAGGAAACTGGTATTCTCAGATAAAAAAAATTAGCTTGAGAAAAACAAAAATATAAAAAAATGAAAGTTATTATTCATCTCATTAACATTAAAACAAAGGCTATTGATATTGCTATTATTGTCTCATTACAACATACTGCCAGTTTCAAACTCAACCTATGTAATAGCAGAGACCCTGCAGTATCAGTTGTGGTATATCTATAGTCATTTTTGTTCCTTGAAGAAACAAAAAGTTATTTATTCTAGCCTAAAATACAGGCCTCTGTGTGCTTCTATAAAAAACCCTAGTTCTCTTTCCTCCTAACTGTTCTCTATGATTTCCACTACAACTACATTGTCAGCGCAATTAATCTGATAATTTCCAAGTAAAGATCACAAGTTAACAATTACTTGTACATATATTAACCCATGCACTTTTTATTTATTAGTAATCATGAAACCTATATTTTGTACATATCAAGTACAAAAAGGTAAACTATATGTATCACATACTCAAGGCAAGTCATGTAACTTCACTTAAAAATTTGATAATACAACTTTCCTTTGTCATGAACAATCTGTAAACAATTATATTATGTTAACTAACAATATCATCACAATATCGTTCGGTGTATGTCCAGTCTGAGGTCATAAAATATATTGTATTACAAGAAAAAGAAACATTAACCTTTATCACAGAATAAAGAACCAAATTCAACAATAAAGAAAAAAAGTAATTAACACTTACAATAAACAGTAAATGTTATAAATTTTGACCTGATATAAGTTGTTATGTGTGGATGTTGTACAATACAGCCGCAGGATTCTCTGTTTAGGTTTCTGTTAACTGTTAACTGTACATAAGAACTAGCTACCGTCCCACTGCTGTTTCGAGTTTCTGTTTGTCTGTTACATAACTACGTGATCACAGATAGCGGGTATCCTCCAGACTGTTGACAGGTTATTGTTAGATTGTTATCACCTTCATACAGAACTGTTCCAGTTGTGTATCCTGACAATGTTGGTTCAATAGACGGGGTATCTAGAACAATTTTATACAAATTTTCACTAAATAAGAAATGATATTAAAAAGAAATATTTAAACACATATTTTTCAAAATATTTAAAATAATAATAATAATAACAAACAAAAAGTTGATTAATTAAACTTTGTGTGTCCTGGATTACTCACTTATTTTAAAGATTTTTTCAAGCTGATTGTGGCAATATTATTATACATGTGATATTAACCTTTAAATGTTAAACTCTGAAGGTTTGTTTTAATTATAATTCTTTAGAGTGTTATAAAGTACCTATATTTAGTCTTATTATCTGACAAACGTAACGTATTGGTTCCTTTTATTTCTCTATAATCTACACATGTAAATGAAACGTCAAAACTAAGAATCATCACAATTCATGTATAAAGTATAAACAAATAAAAAACTGTATTTACAGTAAACTTCAAATGTAAGTGTTGCAGTGATAGGTTGCCTGCCGTGTAGATTAACTGCAGAACACTGAATAGTCTTTACACTACCACCTCTACTTGCTGTTATTGTTTGTGTAGTTGTAGTTACAATAAGACCATCACTCTGTGTATCCTGTCTCTCTGTCCTCTGTCCCTCAGTTACACCAGTGGTGGTTACAGTTACATTAGCTTTAGGACAACATCCATTAGTCATACAATAAAATGTTTTTGGTATATTTTCATATATAACATTTGGATATTCTGATTCTTCTTGTACAGAAACGCTGTTGACTGTTACTAAATTCAATAAGATATATAATAGTATTTAAAGTGAAATTTCACATGAACCAATTAATTAAACAAAATTTTTGTATATAGAAACATAATAAACCTAAATGTGCATTGAGTCAAAATATGTAACACAAATTTCTGATGATATATCATGTGCAGAATTCGGAAAATCATTCCTCATCAGTTATACTAGCGGCCGAAAAGTTTGATAGATAAAGAAACTTAAACCAAACAGTTAAAAAATTAACGAATCTAAAGTTCCAAATTTATATAAATCCAAATCCCACTAAGGAATGCTTTGCATGAGGGACACAACCCTTATTATAAGATAAATTTAAAAAATTAAGATGGCTGAAAATTTTGCTAAAGGTTTATTTTTTGGCAGCACAAAGTACTGTCTACTTAGTTATGGATACCCTCGGTGAGTAAATATAGGTGTAGTTCATCTAAAACACAAATACCCTTTAATTTTGATGTGCCACATGTGCACATTTTAAAAAAATCATTTCTCATCAGTGACACTAGGGGCCGAAACGTTTGATAGATAAAAACATAAGCCAAACAGTTTGATAATTATTGAAAATTAAATTCCAAAATTATATGAATACAAATCCAGCTAAGTTGAAAATTAGAAAATAAAAAATGGTTATGCGTATGACTCGAGAGATGCAATGTCTAACAAATAAAATAATACGAATAAAGTTTATTTCTTAAGTGTAAACAGAGTTAAATAAGTCTGAGTTAAACCTTAATAGAATAATTGTTTCCAATTTAAAGAAAAAAGGCTTAAAACTTACTTATTTAATGAGATTGGTTAATAATTCAGGACTTTATGTTAAGCATCTTTTGAAATTTGTTCACGACAAAAGAAAAAACAAATTGACAAGTAAGTGTTACAACAGATAACTTGATTGGTTACAGAATATTTTTTAACCCAAGTAACTAAGATAGACGATACATCACTTGAAAATGATGAAGTTTTTAAGATAAAAGTGCATTAAAATTTACCTGCTACTGTTAATGTATATTTATCGCCCCCACCACCAAATATACTCTCACAGCTATATTCTATGTTGTTTTGACTGTTTGTCATCACACTAGCTGGTATTATTAGTTTATATACAGGTCCAGGCTCACATGTATACTGGTACTGTGTATCAGATCCTAATTCAATCCTACATCCATTTGCTTCTACAGAAGCTCTGAAAGTACCAGTAGTATCAATATCAAGCCGCTTCCATATTACAGCTTTAACATTATCATCTTGAGGATCACATGTCAAATTAAATGATTCACCAACAACAGCAAACTCTTATGATCCTCTTAGCGTCCATGCAGCCTCTGCAATCGTAAATTGTCTTAACCTCATATGAGAGTTTCAAACATTTGTACTGATAGGTTTGAAAATATACCGTGTTTTTTAATACATACTATATGTAGAATACTAGCTCTGTATGCACCTCCATAATCATTATCAATATCAAAACGTTTCCAGCATATCCCATTTAACATTAAACATGTTGATTTCAAGTTTTACCCGGTTTAGGCAGAGTAAATATACTTTTTTTTTATTTCGTTATCAGTTGTTTCTTTTTTAGAAACAAATTTTTTCATACAGTATTTATTTTGGCAAAATTTTGTTATATACATAACGCAACATACTTTAGCAGCTACAGGACCTCAACTTGGTGCGACTTTCACCTGGAAGAATTGCAACCAGTGGGCAAGCACAGCGTGTGTGTGATCTACACTTGATCGCATGGGCCACCAAATAGCTTTTATAAATAAAAATGATGTAGATAAAAGTGTTTTTTCTTAAATATCGTGAAATCTCAAAAGTATTCAAGGATTTTCTTAACTAATCGACTATCCACTATTTACAAAAGCGAAAAGCCTAATAATGTATTAGAGAAAAAAGGCTTAATAATACATCTAACAAAATATCATCCTTTTTGTTCCCAGTTATTTTTAGTTAGTTTTTTAGAAGAATCGAAGGAAAAAACCGTGTTTAGAAAAAAGTATTTCAAAACAGTTAAGTAAAAGCTGTAACTTTACGTCAACATACGCGTATATCACACACACACACACACACACACACACACACACACACACACACACACACACGGCATCCATTTATCTTTGATTAATTATTTTGCTTTTTTAACATACTAAAACATATACCTGTCTTATTGACATATGAATTCAACAATCATACAGTGAACAAAAACCAGAAAAAAAAAATAAAATTTTTTATTTCTGCGCAGTTTGTCAATTTTGAGCCTTTAAATACCTTTGATAATTTTTCGTTCATTTAACTTATAACAACTCCTAACTTTGTAATTTACAACAACCTCATTTTTATAATATTTTTCTATATTATCAATATCAGATGTGTTTTAAATGTATTTGAGAAAACTTTCAATTGATGCTTAATCATATTATTATTTATTCTTAATTTTGTCTTGGAAAAGGTCAAATTCTAATACCAGATAAATTTTTTTTCCGGAGAAAGAGATACAGCGAGAGAGCGAGAGACAGAGAGAGAAAGAGAGAGAGAAATATGTATTTTCTCTATTTAAAATTTTGCGCACATATTAATTTTAAAATCTAATTTCATTGTTCATATGCCGGTACGGCGTTTGGTGTTTAACGATAGATTGTCCTGAACTGCCGTTTATGCAAGTCAGTTTTGAGAATGAAAGGAACAAAGAACTATGGTAAGTCAAATATATCAAGTATAAGTTGGGATACAGTGACTACATACTTATCAACAAAATTGTGATGACGGCCTAACCCTACATATATATATATATATATATATATATATATTACCTTACCACTGGGTATATATATGATTATGGAAGATTGCAACTATCAGTAGTTGTAATATCAAATATGAAAACATTTATTTCAATTAACATAAATACCTGTTACACTATGACAAAATAATACCAAAACCATAGGCAACTGAAGTAAAGTCCGTCTATCCATATTTGTAATTAAATTTTCTTGTTGTGAAGTACATTATATACACACTTTTAAAGTCAAGTATAGCACAATATTAAAATTAATCATGGGTTTAAGTGTTACCAAATAAGAGTTGTTGTTCAAAAATTTATAAGTAAGGGGTTTATTTTTAGTAAGCAGTAGTAGTTAAGAAAATGATGTTTGATGCTGGTATTTAAATATTATATTTGTTTGATAGCATAAAATAGCAGATAATTAGCGATAAAATATATTCAACTTAATGTCGAGGAATTTGAGCTAAAAGAAAATAAAAAAAGACTATGTGGTTATGTTCAAGGCATAAGTGAACTGCGTTAAAGAATCGTATTTGGATAGTTTTAATAATAATAAAATAAGATAAACAGAATTAGAAACAAGAACAAAATACAAATGTGGGGTATTTTTATTTTTATTTTAATTTTATTATTATTATTTTCATTTACCTTTATAGGCGTCGGAACACCGAATTGTTGTGTTTAGATTTCAATTTTGATAGTATTATAGTATTACAGACACATTTAAAAAACTCAAATTTCAATACAAAATCATATTTCTTTTTTATTTCTGCATTGAAGTGTAGATCAAAGTAATAAAGCATGTTTTAAACCTAAATTTGAAAAAATACATAGGACAATAAGTATTGTAATAAATATACCTCCTTGTCTTGAAGAGCGAAACAATTTGTTCCTATACCACCCCATATACAAATGACTAAACACTGGTATGTGTGTGTGAGAGAGAGAGAGAGAGAGAGAGAGAGAGAGAGAGAGAGAGAGAGAGAGAGAGAGAGAGAGAATTGATCCTATCTACACTAAAAAGGTAATTTAAATAAAGAATTATCATTTTGTGTTGTATATTTAATACCCCTGAGCGAGCACCTCTGCTGTTGGAGTGAACTCCCGGATGGAGATTTCTATTTTGTATGATCAATCCTATAACCAACTTTCCTACCTACATACTGACCATTAAATCTATGTTGTCATTGAACAATGTACTTGTATGATCAAGCCCATTTCCACCATCTTACCTATCAAATGGCCACTCTACCCAGCATGTCGTCACTGAATAATGCATTTGTATGATCGAGCCTACAACGCACTATCTTACCTACATATAGGCCACTCTACTCAGCATGTCGTCATGGAAAATGCATTGTGTGATCGCTCCCACAACCAAATTTACTACCTACATACCGACCATTTTACTTAGCATTTCGTCATTTAAAAATGTACTTGTATGATCGAGCCCATTCCACCATCCAACCTATTGTAAGACCACTCAACCCATCATGTCGTTACTGAATAATCTATATACTATCCTACCTACATACATCCAAGTCGAATGTTAGTTTGTCATAAGTGTAAATCATCCACAATTTAATCCCATGGCCAGAGTTAGTTTGATAGATAGGTATCCCATGCAAAGAGTTAGTCAGAGTGGAATGTTAATTGATCTTCGTTGACATGATTTGTTATCAACAGAAAAAATATTTAACGTTGTTTATTATTAAAAAAATTATAATAAAAAAAAGGTACAACATTTTGACAAGTAAATTTATAATTTTTTGTGCAGACATCAAATCTTCGGATGCGGGAATTGATACTTGATTATAAAAACAGGGTCTTTCGATTAAGTATAAACTTTGATTTTAATTTTAATTTCAAAAGAAACAAACCACTTAGAGTTTCTAAAGTATCATAATACAATAGCAGTTGCTGTATGTATATAATATCATATCCTGTATTTGTTGTTTACAATATATCAGCGTATCCGGGTACTTATTACACAACAATGACATCTGCTTAACTGGAAATTATACAGCAATAATTGTTATGATAAAAGTACCTCGTTGTCGTGAAGAATTACCTATACCTTCCAAAGTACAGTGTACTTAACAGTGGCATGAGAGAGAGAGAGAGAGAGAGAGAGAGAGAGAGAGAGAGAGAGAGAGAGAGAGAGAGAGAGAGAGAGAGAATTGATCTACACGAAAAAGGTAAATTATCATATTATAATGATTTTTGGAAGTTCTAAAGAACAACATTACTTAAAAATGGATTCATTTTTTTTTAAATTCAAGACAAGCTGTGACAGAGAACTCAGCATGTCATCCCAAAATATTGCATCTGTATGATCGAGCCCACAACCCACTATCATATCTATATACAGAACAGTGTTCAGCATGATGTCATACAGAGCATTCTGTCCAACTTGTTCTCACTGAATAATGTATTTTTATTGTCGAAAATACAACCCACCATCCAACCTACTGAGCTTGTAGTCACTGAACATTGTGTTTGTATGATTGAGCCTACATCCCAATATTGAACCTACTTACAGAGCAATTTGTTCAGCATGTTGTCAGCCAGTAATGTTTTTATTTGATCGAGCATTTGACTCAATATCATACTTACATACAGATAACTTTGTCCATCTGGTTGTCTGTCGGTTAGTGTTATATCTATCAAGCTGTTTATCTGTCTTTCTGTCCGTCTTTAACTGTGTCTTGTTTGTCAGTGTGTCTGTTTTTTACTTTGTGTCTTTCTGTCTCTCTAAGCGTCGTCTTTATGTATATGTGTCCACAGGCGTGTTGATCTTTACGTCCTTCTGTCTGTTTATGCTTCCGTTTATCAATGTCTCTGTCTGTGTCTCTATTCATCTGTCTGCTTGTCTAAGTTTTTCTGTCAATCCAATTTGTCTGTCTGCTAGTTAATGTCCGTCCGTGTACTTTGTCTGTGTCTCTGTCTCTCTATACACATGTATGTCTATTATTCTATTCATCTGTTTGTCAATAAAGCGTATGACTAATTCATACAGATTTGCCTGTCTATGTCAGTATGTGCGTCTGTCTGTCGATGCGTTTCTCTGTATAGGTCTGCTATTCTTTTTTATGTAATAAATACGTTTACCTGCTTGTCTGTTTATACGGTTCTCTGCCTTCATGCCTGTCTGTTTGTCAACCTGTCTGCCTGTCAGTTTGCTGTCTATGTGTTTGTATCTGTCTACTTCTATGTGTTTGTCTATGCGTTCGTTTGTCGTCTGTTTGTCAACATGTATGAATTTCTGTTTTTCTATGCGTCAATCCGTCTATGAGTCTGTCTGTTTGTCTATTTTTCCGCTATCTGTGTATGTGTCTAAATATGACTTTTTATGCGTCTATCTGTGTTTCTGTTTGTATTTGTCTGTTTATATACCCTTGTATATATTTGTATCCGATAATGTATGCGCTAGTCTGTCTGCCTTATGGTCGGAATGTCTTTCCGTCTATATCTATCTATATATCTATCTATTTTAAAACAATATAAATGAAATGTAACAACAAAGCGTATGACTAATCTATACAGATCTGTCTGTTTACGTCTGTCCGTGCGTCTTTCTGTATCAGTCTGTTAACATTTAAGGATTGACATTTGTTTTTGAATCGGTAATCAAGGTATGAACTGTGAATGGAGGCAATGGGGCAAATCAATCATAAACCGCTTCGCCTCCTTTAACAGTTCATACTTTGATGACCGATTCAAAACAAATGTCAGTCGTTATATTTACAACTATGTCCTTTTAAAATAAAAGAATAAGAAATAATAACAATTTTGGTTTCATTTTATTTTTCTTGAGAAATGCATTTTTTTAAAAATTTTCCCCAGCAAACGGGTTTTACAGTTTCGCCTCGCCCACTAAAATTGTCTATGTTAAATATGATTTTAAAAAGGTAAAATTAATAATGTTGAATGTAAAATAACAATGTGCGAATGATGAATTCTTAAGTATACCAGACTGAATGAAAGATAAGGAAGTGGAAATATCAACTGGGACTATTGCCTGGTTTTGCAAATATTCAGATATTCTTACGCCATTGGGCACTATTAACGCTTTAACTGTTCACTGGAAAATAATGACAGTCAGTCGTAAAAGGCTCATCTAGGCAGTGATAATTAGATTGTAAATATATTAATGTAATATATATGTTTACCTCTCTGTCTATTTATACGTTTGTCTTCATGACTGTCTGTGTGTCAATCTGTCTACCTGTCAGTCTGTCTGTCTATGGGTCTGTGCTTGTCTTTATTTCTATTTGTATGCCTTTGCGTTCATTTGCCGTCAATCTGTATGTGTGTCTGTCTAATTATGTAACTCTGTTAATGAGTCTGTAAACATATCTGTCTGTCTATGTGTCCAATTGTCAATTTGCGTATTTGTTTATGTTTCCGCTTATCTGTATGTCAGTCGGTCTATGTCTATGAGTCTATCTGACTATATGTCTATCTGTCTATCAATGTGCGCGTCTGTGCATACGTTTGACCGTCTATGAGTCTATATGTCGATATACATCTGTTTGGTCAAATTTATATGTCTGTGTATGTTTCTGTCTTTCTGTTTTGCGTATGTCTATGTATGCGTCTGTCTTTACACGAAATTATATTTGTAATTTTGATGAAGATTAATATAAAAATGCAAATAAATTCTTAATTTTCATTACATATTTTAATTTGAGATTAATCTTATAAAGTTCAATCTGATCAATAAATTTATGATTTTTGTCTCATATCAGGATAAGATTGATGGATCGCATTATCTAACCTAAATTCCCGATCCCTCTCCTCTCCAACAATATATATGTATATGAATACCCCTTGATGTAAATCATTCAAAGTGTCACCCTATGTCCAGTAGTAGTAGTTTGTCAGCAGTGAAAATCTTCCACGGTGTAACTTTCAGTCTTGTTTCCTTTTGTCAGAAATCATCCAAAGTGTTACTTTCAGTAATTTCTAAAATTTTAGTCTCAATCGAGCTTTTGTTTGTCAGAAGTGTAAACAATAAAATTACCTGCTATACCCAGAATAAGTTTGTCAGAAGCGTAAATCACCCAAAGAGTTAGTCAGAGTGAAGTCTTCATGAAAAGATTGTCAAAAGTTTGACAAGTAAAGTTATAATCGTGTAGACTATATCAAATATTCGGAGGCGGGGATAATCACTTGATTATAAAACAAAGTCTTTCAATAAGGTTTAAGCTAAAATTTTATTTTCAAAGAAAACAAACAACAGGTATCATAAAACAAGATTATCTGATTACATACAGTGTTTGTTGTTCACAAATCATTCAAAGTGTTAGTCCCAGCGAAGTTTGACAGATTTGTAAATGATCAAAATTGTTAGTCCAAACCATGTGTTAGTTTGTCAGAAGTGTAAGTCAAACAAAGTGTTAGTCCCAGTACAGTGTTAGGTTGTCAGGAGTGTAAACCAACCAAAGTGTTAGTCCCGGTCCAATGTTAGTTTTTCAGAAGTGTTAATCAACCAAAGTGTTAGTCCCGGTCCAATGTTAGTTTTTTAGAAGTGTAAGCAAACTAAAGTGTTAGTTCCCAGTACAGCGTTACTTTGTCAGTAAAGTAAATCGTTCAAAGTGTTAGTTTCAGTCTAGTGACACTTTGTGAAGAGTGTAAATTAACCAAAGTGTTAGTTTCAGTACAGTGTAAGTGTGTCAGAAGTGTAAACCATTCAAAGTGTTTTTCCAGTACAGTGTTAGTTTGTCAGGAGTGTAAGACCTTCAAAGTGTTAATTCCAGTCAAGTGTTAGTTTGAAAGAAGTGTAAACCAACCCAAGTGTAACTTTAAGTCTAGTTTCCTTTTGTCAGAAGTTTATAACATCCAAAATGATAGTATCAATCGAGTTTTCTTATGTCAGAAGAATGAACCATTAAAAAACTTACTCTCATGGCCAGAGTCAGTTTATCAGAAGTGTATCCCATGCAAAAAGTTATTCAGAGTGAAGTGTGATTTGAACTTCGTGGACTTGTTTTGTATTGACAGAAAGTTTTAAAAGCTGTTTATTGTTCGAAAAAATTGACAAAGTTTTGACAAGTAAATTTATAAATTTTCCATGCAGACGATATCAAATCTTCGGAGAAATGTATTATCACTTCATTATAAACAAAGTATTTCAAATTTTTCAATAAAGTATAAACCTACATTTTAATTTTAATTTCAAAGGAAACAAACAGCTTAGAGGTTTTAAAGTATCATTAAATAAGAGCAGCGTGAGAACGTTATTGTATAGAATTATACGTTATTCATAATATTCAGGACACTTATACTTATTACGAAATAAGGACATTTGTTATATAATAGATGATAGAACAATGAGTGTTATAATAAATATATCTCCCTGTTGTGAAGAGGGTAATCAGTCCGTTCCTATATCATCCCAAGTACAATGGCGATGAGAGAGAGAGAGAGAGAGAGAGAGAGAGAGAGAGAGAGAGAGAGAGAGAGAGAGAGAGAGAGAGAGAGAGAGAGTTGATCCTATCTACACTTAAAAAGTAAAATTTGTTTACGAAATATCATTTTATAGTGCTATGTGAAAAGGGACAAAGTTACAAAAAATTAGATTTTAATTGTTATAGAAATAAATGTCTCACTTTTAATGCAACACAAAATGTTACTGCACAGAATGTCGACACTGCACAACCCACTATCCTACATACAGACAAAAGAAATTCTATTCCATCTAGCCAGAGAGAGAGAGAGAGAGAGAGAGAGAGAGAGAGAGAGAGAGAGAGAGAGAGAGAGAGAATTGATCATATCTACACGAAAAAGTAAATTTTGATATAAATTATCATATTATAATGATTTTTGGAAGTTCTAAAAAACATCATACACAAAAATGGATCGAATTTTTTTAAAATTCAAAACAAGCTGTGACAGACAACTCTATTCAGCATGTCGTCCCAAAATATTGCATTTGTATGATCGAGCCCACAACACACTATCATAACTATATACAGACCATTGTTCAGCATGATGTCATACAGAGCATTCTATCCAACTTGCCCTCACTAAATAATGTATTTGTAAGATCGAGAATACAATCCACCATCTAACCTACTGTTGAAACACTCAACTGAGCTTGTAGTCACTGAACATTGTGTTTGTATGATCGACCCCAAAACCCTCTATCCTACATACAGAATATTGTGTTCTGTATTTTGTCATTGTACTTTTAAGAACATTTATATGGAAGTTCATATTTTTTAACTTTTAAATTTTAATGACATATTCTAATTAAGATAAATCTTATTAAGTTCAATCTTATTTACTCTTTTATAACTTTTGTGTCAAAATTGGATTAAATTTCAGTGCATTATCGAACCTCAAATCCCCTTCCCTCTCCCTCAACAATATATATGTACATTATCGAACACACTCCCCAACATTATACAGTTGAATATCGTTATCTCGAACACAAATATCTCGAACGGACGGATGGATATTTCGAACTTTTCTGAAAATGTCTGGACAGAGTTGTTCTTTATTCAACCAAAATAACTCCGTTTATCTCGAACTGGAATATGTCGAACAATTTGTTTGTCCTCTTGAATGAAAATTACATTATTACAATGATAATTAAATTCCTTAACTCAATAAAATTTTTAGGAAAATTAAATTTGTTAACTCGAACATTTTTTTGTCGATTGAATTTATTTAAAAAAAGACTGTCGCACTATTGATTGTAAATCAATGCAATCATTATTATTAAATCTCACAGACCTCCCAATTTCCGGTATCCGTTACTTATTATACGTTGCATAAACCATCAAGAATACTAGTATTATCGGGTTTTAATTATCGCCAAGCTTTACATCGTGGTTATGTGATGTGAACCAAAACAATCGGAAGCAACTTGGTGTGAATAAAGTACACAAGGCGAAACAGGTATGGGGACCAAGGCGGAATCTACTTTTTGTCGGTAAATACAATAGTGCAATAAGTAAATAAAAAAAAATGCATAATTTTGCAAATTACACGATTATATTAAAATACATATGTTGGAATACATATGACATATGATAAAACGGTGGTAGTTTGACAAGATAAAACCGGAAGTGACTTCTGTTAAGTATGAACGAGTTATTTATTATAAAATATTTAAGAACAAGATATTTATATAAACTCTCAGCTAGACGAATATCTCTTTCATAATATGTAGAAATAAATGAATAAATGAAACAAAATAAAATAATTCAATAAAACTATCTCTTAAATGTGCGACATATATATGCGATCTTATTGATACTTGGTTTGTTGAATCGAGTCTTATTTTATTATTTTATTTCTGGATGTGTTATTTATTTGTCAATGACTGTCACTGTCAATCCAAAGAACATAATGAGTGTTAACTTGATGTGTTAATCGTTTTTAATTGTTTGATTTTTTATCATCGACTTCAATCATTTTCATGTTAGCTTAAGCTGATGCCAATTTCGTCATTTGCAGTTATGGATTCTGGAGCGTATTAAATTAAACTACTTAAACTAACAAAAATATTACAAATTTGCAAAAGGCAGCTATAAATTTATGCTGTATCTCTCAAGATTGTCTTATAAGTTGCCGTTTCAAAAACAAAATAATCTGCTCTTTAGTACCGTATATCAATCCATCTGTAACCCGACAGTCCGCAACAGAATTTTATTCAGTTTCAATCCACTTATTTTTTTCATTATTTCAACAAGAAGTTTACTGAGTTTCGGTTGCCGATAATTTCTTATAAACTTTTAAAATCTCAATTAACTTCACAATGTTGAAAAATGGTTCAAGTCGACAGCGTCAATCTGACCTTCACATTATTGTATAGAATCAAAGGCAAAACATCATATAGTACAGCAAAGTGTTCAATGTGATTATCGTTTTGATAACTGAATTGAATGAACAAAAACTAAATCAGGACATTATCGGTGTTCAGCAAAGTGAAGAAGTGACATCGTTTACACTGTACAAAATATTTGCTATTTTTTTTCATGTAGGAATTGATTCTTGGTTTATTTATTTGTTGTTAATTCTATCTCTTATTGCCGTGTTAACATATATGTTTGCCATTTGATCGTCTTTAAGTTCTGTAAAATAAACATAAAAAATGATTCAGATAATTGTCCTGTGCTTACTATTATTATTTTTGTGGTTTTTTTTTTTACTTTTTATGATACTAACAGACTAATCCTACATGATATGTTAGAATATGATATTTGTTACCATTTTGTTGTTTTATTGACGGTTATTTGAAGATGGCAGTTATTACATTTCAAACAAAATAAACACATATTAAGAACTGTCCTTAATTAATTATGTTTTGTCTTTTCTGTTGCATTTTAACGTCTACATCATGAACGGAATTTGATTATACATATCGGATAAAATGCATCTTGTCTGTTTAAGGTATCTTTATACGGTTGTCAAGGTTGCTTGTTTCTTTGAAATATTTTGTTATGCATTTTAGAAACGTGCTAAACGAATTCTTTGATCCTAGGAATCAGATATTTCCACAGATTTTGTTTTTATAAAGTATACATACGTTTATTTGTTAATGTTTCATACGTATTCGCTCCTGTTTCTTGTTTCCTGTCATCAAGACCTACGTATGTATTGATATCACTTCAAAAATGTTAAACAATAAAATGAATAAATAAGCTAAAACATGTTTTGACATTTATAGTAATTAACGAAACAATTGAAAAAAAAATCTGAAATTAACAAAAGATTTCAACCATCAGACAGGATCATACTTACGATTTAAAATTAAAGATATTGCTTTTTTCTTCCATTTAGAGACAGGGCGTGGACTTGTTCATCCGATGTTTCATAATCGTTTTTTGAAGGCGGAATAAGAATCTGCGGCGCCTTGATTCGGTTTGCTTAAAACGTATGTTGCAATAAGTGTGCATTGTGACAATACAGACCGTGAAACGCATTTACACATATCATATTTTACGTAGTCGTTGATGAATTAACTTTAGAAATAAATTATAACTTGTGTTATGGTCACGAAAGGTAAATACTGCGCATGTCATATGGAATATAAGTACAATAAATGCACTAACAAGCGTTTTACTGCCAGTTAACATTTTAAAATGACTGGTGTAAATATAACTTAAGAAATACTTACGTCGATGCACCATCTGAAATGTAAATTAACTCAAAAACAATTTTTAACAAACAAATATAACATGGTTTACGAAAACGACTCTTGTTCAAACATAAAAAGGTCTGTAAAGTTAGGATCTTTAAAGCCATTCATGATTTAATCATAATTGTAGCACAAAATTGAAGTAACTAGACGTCCTATTGCACTTATTTGTAATTTATTTTCATTTTCATTTGAAATGGTTTATTTTTGATTGGGGGTGAAAAATAAAGAAAACAAAAAAGTCAAAAAATAAATAAAAATGGATTGCTTATACATATATAAAACATATGATTATTATGATTTATTTTAAAGTTGTATAACAGTATATATAACATCTTTTAAATGCGAAATCATAAAAAAACAGTATTACTAATCTTACTAGCCTCTATTTAATTTAAAAATATATAGTGACTTTTTCCTATTTAACATACTATAAAAACCTTCATAGAATAATACAATGAATGTCTAACTTTTTGAAGAAGCACTGACTACCCGGACATTTATTTATTATATGATATAATTAATGACCTGTATATGTGATATTGTTTTGCGACGAACACAATACTAACATTACCACTTCTATTGAATGCAAAATCATAATATAAAGTAAAATTTTCTAATATAAAGCTTTGCATACGGTATTTCTGAAGTTGCTGGACTATATCTCATTTTAGATAAAAACTGACTTGTGACATTTCTAACCAACTATCTAAACCTTTATATGATATAAGTCAACGATACTGCCCCGATTCTACCTTTTCGGAGAAACACCGGCTTTACAGTTATTAATTTTTTTATGTGATATCATTGACGACATGTATGTCTTTAGGTATGACCGACATTAATACCTTGCTATCACGATCTTTGATATTGATCAAATAACAATGTTTTTATCATTGCTAGATATTTACCGACTTCTGATGTTAATATCACGCTATTAAGATAATCATGTTATATTACTAATTGCTGTTATAAGTCTTATTGTTTTAGACTTACCGGCTATGGTTATCAATTTATAATGATCTACATAGGATATAATTATTGAATTTAACTGACATTAAACAGGACTACATTGCTTCAAATAACTTTAAATTATTTTACTAAAACTCTCTGTACTGTATCTTGTTGTCACAAACATACTCATTTCTGAATTGTAATTGAAATAATTATTAAAGGAATATATAACGGAAATACCCGTTAAAAGTATATTTTACAGACATGTGTTCCTAATTACTTGGTACGGACTGACTTCTGATATGGCTTCCTCTTTATCAAGTAAAAGTAGATGTTACAGACCTGTGTTCCTATTTGCTTGGTACGGACTGACTTCTGACATGGCTACCTCTTTACCAAGTAAATGTAAATTTTACAGACCTGTGTTCGTAATTGCTTGGTACTGACTGACTTCTGACATAGCTACCTCTTTATCAATAAAAAGTAACTTATACAGACCTGTATTCCTAATTGCTTGGTACGGACTGACTGCTGGTATAGGTACCTCTTTATCAAGTAAAATTCAATTTTACAGACCTGTATTCCTAATTGCTTGATACGGACCGTCTTCTGACATAGCTACCTCTTTATCAAGATCTGCATATGTGTTGTTAGTTCTAAAATAAAATTTTCTAAATTTTGATTTTATTTAAAAAACGAAGGGTTGCTCCCTTATGCAAAGCAGTCCATGGCTGGAATTGGTTTCATATAATTGTGGAACATTGGATTCATCAATTGTCAACTGTGTTTTGTATTTATCAAAGTTTTCGGTCCCAGTGCCATGAATTAATTTCCGAAATATTAACATATGGCACATCCAAATGCAATATTGTCTTAGATATGTACATGGATATATGGCGTATCCAGTGATTTCTGCATGTGGCTATCTTGTACATTATTCTTTTGTTGTTAATTTAAAAAATTCGTTTCTACTGTTACTAAAAAATTGCAAAACTAATTAAAAATCATTTAGTTCTTGTACATCACAAAATGAAATCTAAATGGAATATTTGTACTAAAATAATTTAAATATAATATTTATAACAAAGTACTAAAAATATACTTACTGTCCGTCATCATTGCAATTGTCATTATCTAAAGAAAACAAATAATGTTTTAATCAGAAGTACATAATTCTTATACTTTAAGTGACATTTTGCAACAAAAATATCTTGAAACCGGACATTAAATAAACCCATTTTTACAAAAAAACAAAAACAAGGAAAAGGACAATTTCCAAGAAGGCAAAATATACTTAGTTCCTATGAGAAAAAAGTTATTTACAATAGATTCAAGGAAGGCTGAAACTAACAAAAATCACCGAAAAGCAATAAGATAATATAGAATAATCTTAAGGTTATAATTTTATTTCTGAAAGACTTATTAAAACTTCCAAATTAGCCATTGAAATGTTTATTAAGCCAGTTTTGGCACATTTAGAATTTTGAATTGATAAAATTCTATATTTTATTTTGTAACCAATTACGCACGCTTGCCTCGATTAGTTCTCCGTCGGTAAAACATAAAAATTGCGATCATTGCAACTATTACTATTAGAGTTATTATCGATCCGATAGCTCCACCAATTGCAGCACTTGTTGTGTCGTACTTAGATGATTCAGACTCTAAAATGAAATTTTATTAACATATAAAATATAGGCATACAACCTCAACTTTTATAAATGAACAAATATGTTAGAAAAAAGTTTTATATAAATGTTGACACGAAAAAGATAAGCAACATTTAAAAAAAAAATCAACGTCCATGATTACAGTTTGCAATTAAAACATTTAATTTAAATTTTGTATCTTAGACATGATAGATATAATGAACAATTATAATGTATAATTTTACACCGTTATATTGCTATAATTATATCGTGTAAATTACCATCGGTAGTGAATTTTTAACAATCGTCAAAAAATAATTTGGTCTATAAAAACATTGACCTTTCATAGTTTTTGCGATCATCGGCTGGTAACTAAATGAACTGTTTCCTTTTGCATTAGAGGAATAAATCCAGAACAGATATGTGGTATCTGATGTTAACCCTGTAATTTCTGTTGTGTAAATTGAAGTCTTGAGTTTGTCATCTATCTTGGTTTCCCTCGTTTGACCAGTAACTGTATCAGTATACCGAATGACAAATATCTGTGGGTCTCCACCATTAAATCCTCTTACCCAAGCCAATATAACGGAATTTGTTTTATTTTGTCTAACAGTAAATTTATTTGGAGTTTCAGGTGGTTCTGAAAAAAATACAAAACAAAGTATTGATAATAATAATAATAATAATAATAATAATAATAAATATAATTCAACAAACAAAATTCAAATAAATAAATAAATAAAGGAATAAATAAATAAATAGATGAATAAATAGAATAATAATAAGAAGAACTTAGATGTTCTACCTCTTCTTGAAGAATCGGCGTCCTTTAGAATATCATACATACTTTAAATTGTACGACACATCTTACTGTTGTTAGAGATGGCAGACATTTATTTGAAAATAATGCAAATCATTTGTAAATCAGTCTAGTGTCCGCCGTCAAATCAGTAAAACTTTTGTAAACTTTGTTTTAATCCTGTTTTTTGGCTTGAAATGCAAAATATAATCTATCACTAAGAAAGTGGTATTCATTTTGTTTTTAAGGAATGTGGGCATGAGCTGGTGTGTTTGTGTTTTATTTATTACTTTTCAATTTTAAATTAAACATGATTTAGAATGTTAACTTGATTTTTTTTATTTTAATCATTTTAATCTTTTTAGGAAATTGCAATTAGGAGAAATAAAATTTAGTCCACACTGAAGGAAGAGACATATCGTGCAGCAAATTGAGAAAACAAATAAAAATGATGTTTTGAAAAAAAAATGATCATTGCATGGTTAACCTTTACATGCATACATACCTAAATGTATAATTTTAAAGTTATATGACGAAGAAAGATTCCCTCCATTTCTTATTTGCAATTTGTAACGACCTAAGTGGAAACTCTGTAACGATGCTATAGTAAGTATGGCTGATTGTCCAGTTAAGGTAACAGTTTTCCCATAAACATTTCTCTGTATTTGTGTACTTAAAAGGTTCAGTGATATGCTGTCAGAGTTGGTCAGTAGATTTCCACTGGTCTCGTTGATCCATTTTATATTAGTAATTAATGCTGGTGGGTTGCTGTAGAATTTGATGTTGATGATAAAACTTTTGTGTAAATCTCCTAGTCTGCTAGCTTCTTCGTCAGGATCAAATTTTGCTGACACTTAAACAAAAGTATAAGATAAGAGATATTAGATGATAGCCATCATAATTTTGTATATGTCTGACAAAAATAAAATATAATGAACTACTTTCACGTTCGATTAATGATTTGATATACTTTACAGTTTATTCTATAACTGACAAAAACTCTTTTATTTTATCTTAAACTTCAATCATTCTATTGTCGCACTACACCACGCTATTTGTCAAAACCTGCCTAAACTACACAACATCTGGACTACAAATTCTGAAATTCTGTTTGGGTCAGACAGGCATTTAAAAAAGTATAGTTGTTTAGTTTTTGTTTTTTTTCTTTTTTTAAATTTTACAAAGCGAATGAGTTCCTTTACATATATAAGTTTGCAACGACACAATAAAGTTTTTTGTACAGCCAATAAAAATATAACTAAGGAAACATTTTTAAACAGCTGATGATAACTCTTCAGTTTTCGTTCAGGAATAAATGTCTAATTTTATGGTTTTGATAAGTTTGTAGGGCTCTAATTTTTTCACAATTTATAATATTTATATTATTGTTTTTTAAACTTTTTCAATAAGCAGAGGGAATTCGGGATTTTTCAGTTTTCATCACGTAAATTTAACACAATTCTTTTGAATTGTATTACCTCTAACATCAAAATATGTAGATCCTTGCTGAAGGGCTTCTGTTTGTCTTCCATGAAATCCGTTTTCCACAGAACAATAATATCGTCCAATATCTTTAAATGTCACTTTAGGTATGGTTATTTTTCTATTACTCTCACATAACATTTCAGTAAAATCTGTGGAAGATCGTACAAGTGTATTGCCGATATACTGAGTCCATCCATGATATGTGTAATTTGTTGGAAAACCATCAGCAGCATTACAAGTAAACGAAACGTTGGTATCATTCTCTGTTGTATTTTGTAAAATGACCGTCACAGAAGGAGGATCTAAAAATATCAATACAAATAAGCTTGATTTTTTAAGTATACCAAATGAATAAAAAGTACTACAACTATTGGAACACAAACAGGTTGGAGTAATGTTTGTTTGCATCAGAGATATTTTCCTAAATATAAAGAAGTAAATATAAAACCAATGAGCATTAAAAGCGATCTGACAAACTTGCTATGTTATGCTACAGCGAACATCAAATGTATACATCAAGGGCTATTGTGTGTTGGAATATAAGAATTTTGACTGAAATGAAATACTTACGAAATCAGTGATTCAAATTTCAAATTTTAATGAAACTATTATTGACGTATTCGATATGCTGGTAGATAAATCAATAACACAACAAAATATTATACTTTCGCACATATTTTTTACTGAAAAAAGTTTTTCGTGATTTTTAACTAAATTATAATAAAAAGCATGGTTATACCATCAAGTTTTATTTTGTATGTATTAAAATAACAATTACCTTATTATCTTTATTGCAAAATAAAAATTTCCATTTTTTCCAGTGTCAAATGAAACATTTTGTAAAGTCAGACTGGTTTTCAGCTAAACTCTGGTTTACTGCATTCGCTTACTTTTTATGTATTTAAAAAGAAGTCTTGGATCGCTAACGGCACAGAGAGGTTTAGGTCGGATAAAGTTATGGTCAGATAATTGTCATTCTTTTAATTTTATGATATGCAGCTAAATTACCTGTTGATGTGTCATATGTGTACATTTCGTAAAATCATTTCTCATTAGTGACACTAGGGTCTGAAGAGGTTAATAAACATAATTAAACATAATTCAAACAGTTAAAAAATTAATGAATCTAATTTTTCAAAATAATATTATATTAAATAAAATAACATAACAGTTAAAAAATTCATAAATCAAATTTTTCAAAATAACATTGTATTTAATAGAATGATATAATTCTAAATCATGCTAAGAAATGTTTTTAATGAGGAAAAAACCTTAGTTTTGAAAATGTTCCAAAAATAAAGATGACTGAAATTTTACTTCATGGTATAAATTTTCTGTTAGCACCTAGCACTGGCTACTGAGTAAAAGATTACCTAGATGTTTTACTTCACAAGCAGCTGAACCCGCCTTATATAGCAAAGGCGTTAATAATAAGGACAATATTTTGGTTTTTCTTCATTATTGATAGACAAATTGAAATGATTCTTCGGTTATCTTCTTGCACTCTGTTTTCTCGCACCACCATCCTGATAGAGGTGAAAAAAATTCTTTTTTACTAAAATCTACATTATTTGAATTTACTGTAAAAACTTACAATATACCACGATTGATACAGATTTACTGGATTCAAAATTCATTTTTCCTGTTGCTGTAGCTTTACACTGATACGTATCAGCCTGATATCTGTCAATATTACTGAACACTAATGTAACTGAGGTCCCTTTACCGGATGTCTGTTCACTACTTCCTCTGTACCATTTAACTGTAGGTGTTGGATTACCGATAGCAGAACACTGTCTACTGGGATTATTACCTTCCTGTACTATTATGTTTGTAGCATCTAAGGTAATAAAAGGTGAATCTATAAATATAAAAAAACATAAACCCCATGAATAGTATAAAAGGAAAAAAAAAACATAAATCACATTTGAATGTCTGCAAGGAAGAGCTCGCGTTCATTTCCATCGCCGTGAAAACTATTATGTGTATTATGATTTTTATTGCATGACTTTACTGTATACACACATCGTTAATTGAAAATGACAGTCTGTGTCTGGTGTATACATCGAACATTCTGTACTTACATTGTATAACCAGTACAGTAGGTCTATGTCTTGTACCTAGTACAATTAATATATCAGTTCCAGGTCTCTGTCTTGTATATACATGTTAAAATCTATACTCTTGCATATTATATATAAAACTCTCCAAGGGTATCCATAACTCAGTAGGCAGTACTTTGTGCTGTCAGAAAAAAAATAACATTTAGCAAAATTTTCAGCTGCCTTAATTTTTGAATTTTTTTTAAAACTAAGGTCTGTTCCCTCATGCAAAGCATTCCTTAGCTGGATGTGGATTCATATAATTTTGGAACTTTAGATTAATTATTTTTCAACTTTTTGGTTTATGTTTTTTATCTATCAAACTTTTCGGCCCTTAGTGTCACTGATGAAGAATGATTTTCCGACATGTGCACATATGGCACATCAAAATTTATCAGGTACTTGTTATATATATATATATATATATATATATATATATATATATATATACAATGTATATGTTTTATTAAGCATTTATACACTGTTCATCTAGTGTCGATATATTTGATACTTTAACTGGAGGTCTATTTGATACTCTACTTCAGATGATATAAAACGCCAATGTAGGATTTTATCATTCAAAACATCTTTATGACAGATAACAATCAATTATATGTACAGTGGAATGTCAATACTTTAAATACTTTGAAGGATACTGAACATAAAATATTAAAGATCAAATACAAATCAGACTGATCACATTTTATTACAGACTAAAATAATGTGATTTATCTTTTATTATTTATATATAAATTGTACTATCGATATTACAGTGTTATATATATATATCTTGTTTTTTTACGCGGTACATAGATCTGATACTTTACCCTGTAAGTCTATTAGACATGTCCCATTATATATATTGTATTAATACTTACACTGTACATCTAGTACTGTTATATTAGATACTTTAGCTGGAGGTCTATTTCTTGTATACAGATTTGATACTCTACATTGTACACGTAATCCATTGTGTACATTTGTTAATGCAGCTATAGTGAATGTATCCGTTGTTTGTCCATTTATAACCTGACTATTCTGTAACCAGTCATATGTTGTTTGTGGAGGATTACCGGGAGTTGTGGTACATCTCAGTACTCCCCTTGTGTTTTCTAACCATGGGAAACTGGTACCTGATGTTTGTACTGTAGGGGTTGTTGGAGGGTCTGAAAGAAGCATAAATGAAACAAACATACCAGTCCTTGTCCAAACATCAATCCAAAAAAGTTTGGACACAGTGACTAGATACTTATAAATAATGTGATGATGGCCATGAAATTTTAAATGGGGCTTGATTAGCCTAGGCTTGCAATATTCTTGCGTCAACAATTTAATTGTAAGTAATTTGCTTTGTTGCAGAAAGTCCCCATAGTGTAAACAAGCTCTACCGTACCGTATTAACTGTGAAACATATACACCATACGCAGAAGAAGCAGGGACATAACTGCAAAGAAACGGAAATTTGACAATAGGAAAATTGCATTCATTACGTTTGTGGTATAGCTTCAGATGTAACCTTTCGTGGGTGTCATAATTGAGATAAAGGTCCAATTATGATGCAGAACATGGAAAATATGTCATGTTTTTTTATTCAAAGCTCACTTGGATAGATGACATTCACATGTTCTCCAAATTTGGGACTGTGAAGAATTAACAATAATTATTATAAAATGATAGATATAAGAATAAGTTATATGATAAGCTCCTATTTCTTTATAACAAAACAGAAAGATTTATTATTAAACTGATACATATTTTTATATATTTATAACTCAAATAAATTCTTTTTGTATCTTATTTATCGAAATATTTTGAAATTGATTTTGTGTTAGATGAATAGAAATGTTTATAGATTGTCAATTATATTCAGTGAAATTTAAGATTTTAATTACAACAGATTTTTCTATGTGTTTGTCGGCTGTAAGTACAATACTAAATTTGGTTTGTAAGATTTATTTAATTAATATTGTCCATTTTTACATTAATATATTAACAAGTTACAAATTATCATAGTAAATTAAATATATATATACTATGTTTTACTATTTTTACCTATTTTTTGTTGTTTTAAAAACATTCTTGTTGTACTCATTATCTGTTTGTATTTTTTACATATTATAGTTTCATCTAGCATAAACGTAGATTTTTGTTAAGTAATTTCTCAGTAATTCATAAAGTAATGTACTTCTGCACACAAAGTAATGTACTTTTTCAAAACTGAAAACAAAAGAAAAACTAAAAATCCTTTAACTTAAATATTAACCAAATATCTCTAAAATTTCTAAAAGTAACCGGTTAGGTCATTAGGTCAACGATGAAATCAAATTTTGTAAAATTCCTAATGTTCATTTCTATATAAATATTACTTTTTACAGATAATAAAAGCTTTACAACCTCCAATTTGATTTTCATCTTCGCTTATATATACAATGCATTACTATACTTGGTCGTTTTGTTTTATTGTTTTTGAGAAATTCATGTTTTACTGTTTGTTTGTTATATATTATAGTTTTATGTGAAATAGAAAGTTTTTGCTTTTGCTCAATAAATCATAAAATAAATCAGAAAACTTACAATATACAGTAAATATAACAGATAGGGTCCTTGTGTACGCTAAGTTATTATCAGGATAACGTACAATACACGTATACGTTTTTTTGTCTAGGTTTCTGTTGACAGTTAAATGTACGTATGAACTAGCCACTTTCTGACCGTTGTTCGTTGTTCCTGTTTGACCTTCGTATGACAATGTGATCACTGATAAAGGATATCCACCAGACTGTTGACAGGTTAGTGTTAGATCACTGTCACCTTCATATAAAACTGTACCATTGCTGTATCCAGTCAGAGTGGGTTTTACAGAAGGAATATCTGGAGATATAATTATAAAACTATCACAAAATCTAGATATTACCACAACAAAATGCGTAGGAATAAAATAAAATACGTTTGCGTTAAATATCAAATTGTGTCATAATAACAAAATCAATATTCCTTAGAAATTTATTTGCGAACGCATTTTTTAACGAAAACAAAATACAAATCAATTGATGGTAAGGTCAAGCTATATTTATTGCAGTACTCCCTTTCGGGTTCCATGTGTAATCTTTCGTGTGAATAATAATAATAATAATAATAATAATAAATATTATTATAATTTATATTATTATTATTATTGTTGTTATTGTTTAACAAAAATGTGCACAGATTACAAGTAAAAAGTAAAAATGAATTTTTGTCCAATGCTTGTAAGCATAAGTTAAAATGTTAAAAGTAATTAGTAAGAACAATTTGAAAGGGAAGTTAATCCTTGCTAAAAGTATTTAAACCTTACATACAAAAAACGTCTAAAGTAACTAGTTGCGATGTAATTGGTTGTCTCCCTTTTATATTCACTGCTGAACACTGTATTGTCGTTGCAGTACTACCTCCTCTGTTAGCTGTGATGACTTGCGATACTTTTGTTAGTATCAGATCACCATTCTGTGTTGTACTTTCTGTCAATTGTCCTTTAGTTACACCAGTTGTAGTTACAGTAATATTAGCTTTAGGACGACTTCCATTAGTTATACAATAAAATGTCTTTGGTACATTGTCATATATAACATTTACTTGTTGATTCACAGCATTATCCGCTTGTATAGATATACTGCTTACTAGCACTGTAAAAATACAATTTGTTTATTAAAGCATCAATAATAATAATAATAATAATAATAATAGTATACTCTAAAAAGTTTAACAATTCATATACAAAGCAAAAATAAAACAATTTCCAATATAAACTAGAATTATATCTAACGGTTTTATCTTTCAATAGACATTTCAAGAATTCATGTGCCAGTACGTGCATCTCTCCCTGTCACTCTCTCTCTCTCTCTTGTTTTAGGTAATTCTAACAAGAATATTTCAATACTAATGAGGCACCACTGATATATAGTTAGTTTGAATAATACCAAATAATTGCGATAACATATCCGCATCTTATTGCTGTGTCTGTTTGTCTACTTAATAACTGGTACTGTAATCACACAACAAATATATATATTGTTAGTTTGATATTGTGACTAGTACTGTGTATCTGGATTTTAATTTATTTATGTACGTTGTAGTCTGCATTTATTATGAATCACCTGGAGGTTAAAGTTTCTCAATTTCTAATTTTTATTTATTTACCTTGTACTTTTACTTTATATTCAGCTGCAGCACCACCAAAAAAGTTATCACATCTCCATTCTATATTGTTCTGACTGTTTGTCATCACATTAGCTGGAATTGTTAGTTTATATACAGGCCCAGGTTCACATGTATACTGGTACTGTGTATCATATCCTGAGCCAATACTACATCCATTTCCTTCCACAGAAGCTCTGTTAGTGCCTGTAGAAGTAGTATCAATATCAAGCCGCTTCCATAAAACAGCTATAGCATTGCTATCTTGTGGATTGCATATCAATGTAAATGATTCACCAGCTACAGCAAACTCTGACGATCCTGTAAGTGTCCATGCAGCCTCTGTTATCATAGAAAAATATTAACCTAACATCAGATTTTCAGGCATTTGTCCTCATAATTTTGAAAATACACCGTGTCCTTAATAAAAATATTTGCTCTGTTTATACCTTCAAACGTAATATCGAACCCTTTACAGTGTACATGTTAAATTGAAGCTGTAATCGGTTTTAACATTGTCAACCCCATAGCAAATGATCAGTACTGAAATCGTTATATTGTCAATTGTTCCTTTTGTAATGAAGCAAATTATTACATATAATCATTTGGGCAAAAGTTTGTATTATACATAGCGCAACACATTTTAGAAGCTACAGGTCCTTAGCTTTAAATGACCTATACTAAATCTGCATGCGATTCTTGTCTTCTAAGCAGATAGCCTTTGGTCAAACACAAAGTGTTAAGGATCTACATTTATTTTCACAAAATTTTGTTATATACATTGCGCATCAAATTTAGCCGCTACAGGACCTCAGCTTTGTTCGACCTTCACGTTGAAGAATTATTACCTGTTGGGCAAGCACATGTTGTATGCGATACTTGTCTGTTAGGCGGATAACCAGTGAACTAACACAGGATGTGTGAGATCAACATCTGCTCGCATAGACCACTAAATAGCTATCACAGATATAAATGATTCAGATGAAAGTAGTTTTTCATAAATATCGTGAGATTGTAAAAAGTATTCACGATTTTTCTTAATTTATCGACTAATCACTATATAGAAAACTTTACTTATATGCACAAAGCCTCTAAATGTATTGTAGATAAATGGTTTTATAATACATCCAAGATTACAACATTCAATTAGATACCGGTATATATTGTTGTGAATGAGTATGCAGGGAAAAAAACACACACACACACCATTTATTACTTACAACGGGTTAAATTATTTGAAATTCGGAAAAAGAAGGCTTTACACGGTGACTTTTATAATTAATTTTGTTTTTTTTCTTCTTAAGTTTCTTCTGGATACATGAATCCAGGTAAATAAATAAATAAATAAATAAATAAATAAATAAATAAATAAATAAATAAAAATAAGTAAATAAATAATAAGCAAACCCTACTGTCGATGTGGACTTGTCACAGTGAAAATGCAAATACTTTCTTTTATTTTGTGCGATCCACAGCCATATATGTTTAAGAACCATTTATTCACTTCCATACGTCTTAAGTAACAATGTACTGTATGGAGACCCTATGTTATCATCACAACAAAATAAAGAAATTATTTTATGAGTAAAAGAATTTATTATACAATCTAAAAGTTTTTAGAAATAATTATAAAATCATATTATATTCATTCTCCCGACCAACACACCCTTATCGTTCCCCCTTCCTCTTTTCTGGTTTTTTCACCGTTATATTAAATAATTTGCAACTTACATTTATTTATTTATTTACTCATTTATTTATTAATTTAATTTTTTATTCATTAATTAACTTCATATTTATTTATGTATTTATCGTATTTTTTTCAAGGATACTAGTTTAAATAAGAGTATTACTCTTGTTCTGGAATCAATTATATGTGCAATGTAAATTTGTTTTGTATATTTTCTTAATGAATTAAATACGTATTAAACTATACTTTAAATACCTGCTATATTTTTATTATATTCAATAACCATAGCAACTCATACCTTTTAAATTTACGTCACATATCTTTTCATAGGTATCAATGTCAGACTTATGTGTTTTGAATTTTTTTAACAAGACTTTCCAAACAGCTGTATTCATACTATTCTACATGGCAAACGATTTTAAAAGCAAGATATTCATTTTTAAATGATATTTAGTAAAATATCACATTCTTGAATCAGATTTATATTTTTTTGTCAGAGAGAGAGAGAGAGAGAGAGAGAGAGAGAGAGAGAGAGAGAGAGAGAGAGAGCATTATCTATTTATCTATTTAAAATTTTTGAACATGCGCTGAGATTTACGACTTATGTAAGTGTATATAAACCCGCAGTGTTTAGCGATGGATCGTCCTATATTTACCGTCTTTGGTAGTGATATAGGGAAAGTATATAAACATATAAGACTACTGCGTACATAGTTTTATATATAAATACTGAAATAACCAGTGGCAAAAATATTAAATATTAAAAATTGCAAAATTATAATATTATATAAATACCTGTGACACTGTCTAAAAATATAATGAGAAACAAACACAACTGACATAAAGTCCGTGTATCCATGTTTATATTTTAACTTCCTTGTTGTAAAGTACATTATGTACACACTTTAAGAGTCATCTAAATTAGCAATACATTAAAAATAATAAAGTTTTACCCTGTAAGAGTTACCGTTCATTTTAAAGATGATAAGGCGATAACGCCCTTATTGAGCAATATATATATATCTACTTGAATGCGATCAAAGAAGGCTTTATGTAATGTAAAAATACAAGTGTTGTAGTTTCATTTATCTTCATACGCGTCAGAACACCAAGTTTTTAGAGTGGCAATAAGGTTTCAATTGCAACTTGCAAGCCTAGACTATTATAGGGTTATAAATTAACATCTGGCACATCAAAATTTAACTGGTATTTGTATTATATATTTATTACCCCTGAGCGGGTACCGCTGCTGGTGGAGTAAAACTCCCCGAGGGTATCCATAACTCAGTAAGCAGTACTTTGTGCTGTCAGAAAATGTACAATTTCTCAAAATTTTCAGTCGTCTTAAATTTGAAATTTATTTAAAACTAAGGTTTGTTCCCTCATGCAAAGCATTCCTTGGCTGGATTTGGATTTATATAATTTTGAAACTTTAGATTCATAATTTCCACTTTTTGGCTTGTATTTTTATGTATCAAACTTTTCGGTCTTAGTGTCACTGATGAGGAATGAGTTTCCGAAATGTGCACATCTGGCACATCAAAATTTAACTGGTATTTGTATTATATATTTATTACCCCTGAGCGGGTACCGCTGCTGGTGGAGTAAAACTCCCCGAGGGTATCCATAACTCAGTAGGCAGTACTTTGTGCTGTCAGAAGATGTACAATTTCTCAAAATTTTCAGTCGTCTTAAATTTGAATTTATTTAAAACTAAAGTTTGTTCCCTCATGCAAAGCATTCCTTGGCTGGATTTGGAGTTATATAATTTTGAAACTTTAGATTCATAATTTCCACTTTTTGGCTTGTATTTTTATGTATCAAACTTTTCGGTCTTAGTGTCACTGATGAGGAATGAGTTTCCGAAATGTGCACATCTGGCACATCAAAATTTAACTGGTATTTGTATTATATATTTATTACCCCTGAGCGGGTACCGCTGCTGGTGGAGTAAAACTCCCCGAGGGTATCCATAACTCAGTAGGCAGTACTTTGTGCTGTCAGAAAATGTACAATTTCTCAAAATTTTCAGTCGTCTTAAATTTGAAATTTATTTAAAACTAAGGTTTGTTCCCTCATGCAAAGCATTCCTTGGCTGAATTTGGATTTATATAATTTTGAAACTTTAGATTCATAATTTCCACTTTTTGGCTTGTATTTTTATGTATCAAACTTTTCGGTCTTAGTGTCACTGATGAGGAATGAGTTTCCGAAATGTGCACATCTGGCACATCAAAATTTAACTGGTATTTGTATTATATATTTATTACCCCTGAGCGGGTACCGCTGCTGGTGGAGTAAAACTCCCCGAGGGTATCCATAACTCAGTAGGCAGTACTTTGTGCTGTCAAAAAATGTACAATTTCTCAAAATTTTCAGTCGTCTTAAATTTGAAATTTATTTAAAACTAAGGTTTGTTCCCTCATGCAAAGCATTCCTTGGCTGGATTTGGATTTATATAATTTTGAAACTTTAGATTCATAATTTCCACTTTTTGGCTTGTATTTTTATGTATCAAACTTTTCGGTCTTAGTGTCACTGATGAGGAATGAGTTTCCGAAATGTGCACATCTGGCACATCAAAATTTAACTGGTATTTGTATTATATATTTATATTCCTTGTTGTGTAGATTGAATGAATTACATACGTTATATACCGAATGTATATAGAATCCAAATTAATAAAAAAATTGCAAAGTGATAAAAAACGAGGACCTAAAATACCCTTAAAACATGAAACCGTTTTAACGAAATTAGAAAAGACTGTGACCCCGCAAACTTGAAATTCAAACTGTTAATGAAAGATTCTGCCGAAGTAAAGCATCACTTGTCTTCTTGTGTCTATATACGTATATGTGGTTTGAGTTGTGTAATTTAAAATTGTTCCTATTAATAAATTTAATTGACTTGCTTGTTTTATATCTTGTTAATTAATTGTTATTCAAGAGCTACATAAAAATAAAATTCCGAGAGGAAACTAATTCTAATAAGTATATTGTTTCAGGTTATATATATTATTTAAAACGATATGTGAGTTTATTTATCAGGCGATATGTATGTGTATTTACCAGACGATATCTGCCATAATTAATAGGCGATATGTTCGTATATTTATCAGGCGATATGTTGGTTAATTTATCTGGAGATATGTGCATTGATTTATCAGGCGATATGTTGGTTAATTTATCTGGAGATATGTGCTTTGATTTATCAGGCGATATGTGCGTTTATTTACCAGGCAATATGTGCGTTTATTCATCAGGCGATATGTGCGTATATTTATCAGGCGATATGTACGTATATTTATCAAGCGATATGTACATATATTTATCAGGCGATATGTGCGTATATTTATCAGGCGATATGTATGTATATTTATCAGGCGATATGTACATATATTTATCAGGCGATATGTGCGTATATTTATCAGGCGATATGTATGTATATTTATCAGGAGATATGTACGTATATTTATCAGGCGATATGTACGTATATTTATCAGGCGATTTGTGCGTATATTTATCTGGTGATATGTACGTATATTTATCAGGCGATTTGTGCGTATATTTATCAGGTGATATGTTTGTTTATTTATAAGGCGATATGTACGTATATTTATCAGGCGATATGTACGTATATTTATCAGGCGATTTGTGCGTATATTTATCAGGTGATATGTTTGTTTAAATAAGGCGATATGTACGTATATTTATCAAGCGATATGTACATATATTTATCAGGCGATATGTGCGTATATTTATCAGGCGATATGTACATATATTTATCAGGCGATATGTTCATATATTTATCAGGCGATATGTACATATATTTATCAGGCGATATGTGCATATATTTATCAGGTGATATGTATGTTTATTTATCAGGCGATATGTACGTATATTTATCAGGCGATGTGTGCGTATATTTATCAGGTGATATGTATGTTTATTTATCAGGCGATATGTACGTATATTTATCAGACGATGTGTGCGTATATTTATCAGATGATAGATGTGTATATTGTCATATTTAACAGACAATATCTGTCTTAATTTCAAAATCTATTTTATCATATATTTTTTTCAGGCGAAATGTATGGATTTTTATTCAGGCGTTTATTTTTCAGGAAATATATGGGTATATTTATCAGGAGATATGTTCGTATATTTATCAGGAGATATGTGCGTTTATTTGTCAGAGGATATGTGCGTATATTTATCAGGAGATATGTGCGTTTATTTATCAGGAGATATGTGCGTGTACTTATTAGGCGATAAGTGCGGTTGTTTTAAAGACGATATGTGCGTATATTTATCAGCCGATATTTACGTATATTTATCCGTTGATTAGTGCGTACATTTATTAGGCGATATGTGATTTATTTATCAGGCGATATATGGGTATATTTATGAGGCGATATATGCTTATTTTTATATAGAGGCTGTTAAATATATATATATGTCGGCGAAAAATTGGTTACTTTCTCATGACAAATGTGCGCATATTAATTAATATACGCTCATTTAATTAAGACACATATAGTGTAAAATATTATGTACATATCGCCTAAAATAAACGCATATATCAATCGCATCTGAAATAGATGAACATACATCCATGGAAAAAAGAAAGGTACATAACGCATGAAAAAAATATACTCAAAAAATGTAACTAGTATGCCCATTTCGCTTCAGAAATATACGGACATATCGCTTTATATTCTAATTTCACTTCTTTTTATACCACAGCCATAGGACAAATCGCGACATAAACGTATGAGGTTGTGCTTGCTCTGATCTTTCAATGAATGCACAGTTGAAATGATGTAATGTGTGTATTCAAATGAGATTGGGTCTAACATTTGACTTTTTCACTGTGCTATGCTACTCTGCTTATCTTCATATTACTAAAGTAGATCTCTGGAAGGGTATCGGATTCTTCTGCTGTTTGTTTATTTTTAGATTTTCTTGTAAAGCATCCTTCTTTTCACTGTAAGATAAGCATCACCACTAAATATGTAACTTTTAAAATGTCCCATATTGAAGTCAGCCGTAACAATTAACAGAATATCTTTTGTGGTTAAAAACTCGTATTTCAAGAGAAACGCTAGAGACAACTGTGAAATTTAATTGACCTGAATAATGATTTCTTAGTCACTCTGAGAATATTCAATTATATTAAGGCTCTAGGTTTGTATTGGATTGTTAATTGTTGAATTGTAATTTGGTCACATCAGCAATTTTTGAGGTAATTAATCTTAAATTATTTGTGAAAGACAAAAATCAATGACAATTATGTTTATTATAGTGTACCTTGTGCTAATCATACTGAAGAAGACACTTAAAGAATTGTTAGCTCACTGAGTTATTGAACCACACATCAACATACCACTTCCCACGTCACATCATCCATATTAACCAGTTGATAATTCTCTAAAATCGAAGACAAAGCGATAAAGCCATGTCTTAATTTTTATGAATTTACCGGACCAGGTTCGAATACTCGCCATCCCAGACTCAAGCCGTACGCTCTACAACTGAGTCACCGATGCGGATGTCAGTTCTGGGATAAAAAAAATGACAGGAAGGCGAATAATAAAGAGGAATATTGACCCAACTACGTATGACTGGATCTTTGTGTCAATAGTTTTTTCATTTAAAACACATTTTATTTAATACTCAATGTAAATTAAAATAAGACAAACTCGACTGTTACATTTTTCTGTTTCATACAAGAGAAAAAAACCTAAAACCTAAAACAATATCAGTATTTAGTTTGCAATTGGCTCATTGTTTTTGCTTAATAGTGTGATAAAATAAAACACAAACATACCAGTCCTTGTCGAAATCACAATCCCCAAAAACAAAGTAAAAACTATGAAAGCTGGCAAATTTAGTAACACGTGAACTTCCATCAAGAAAATGAGGCCGGGTGCTCCGGGAGGGTAAGCACCTCCTGCCAACCTAGTTACACCCGTCACGTTAACTCAACAATGAGAATGAAAGGAACAAAGAACTATGGTAAGTCAAAAATATCCAGTATAAGTTTAGATACAGTGACCACATATTTATCAACAATATTGTGATGACAGCCACAAAACTTTTAAAGGCCTTGATCAGCCTAGGTTTGCAATATTCTTGCATGGACAATTTAATTATAAGCAGTTTACTTCGTTGTAGAAAGTCCCCATTGTAAAAATAAGTTAGTTTATCTATCACTTTTTTCGGCCCCAAGTGTCACTGTTGAGGAATGAATTTCCGAAATGTGCACATCTGGTACTGCAAAATTTAACTGGTATTTAGTTATATATTTACAATTAAAGTAACAAATGTGTTAAGACTAAATAAAAACCAAAATAATAAAAAAAATAATAAACTTTTTTATTTACGGTAAATATTTCAAAATATAATAATATATTTATTATAAGCCGTGAATTTTTTAAGAATTACCATTTGCTCGGGAATCACGAGCGTTCATACCCTTATATACGTAACCAAACAGAAATCAATTCTTATATTTGTAATTCTTGGCCTATTCTTGTGTAAAATCATAAAATAAATTACGTATAAAAATCATGATGTAACAAATTCTTGAACTTTCATACCATTTTACAGCTTATTTTACAAAGTCAGTGTACATGTGCTAGTTTCGGGCCAAAGTTTAAAAAAAATAGTTCCAGTTTTAACACGTATTTAATTGCAATATATGAACGATTAAATGGTGCTTTTTATAAATTATGCAGAAGTACATAGCGTCATCATGATATTTTGAAAAAAATTACGTATAAACGTTAAAGTGCATTCACTTGTGTTTGTTATAAATAGATTAGGAAATCCCCCGACTTCTGTTTACAATTTTTTCTGTATTCTTACGCCCTTAGTTGTCATGTCACACAACTGCATGTTCTATACTGAAGTTATGAAGTTATGAACTAGCGAGTCCAACAATGGTTTACATAGTACAAAATATTAGCTATTTGGAATAATTGTTTATGAGTAATACATGTATATGGCATAGAAACAATTACTCTGTTTAATCAAAAACTATCAAGGTACTTAACTTTCCACAAGATTTGGTAACTGATTCTTGGAAGATTTTGTAAAATAATATTTAAAATATTAAAACTCCTCGAGGGTATCCATAACTCAGTAGGCTGTCAGAAAATGTACCATTTAGCAACATTTTCAGCCGTCTAAAATTTGAAATTTATTTAAATCATAGGTTTGTCCTCTCATACATTCCTTAGCTTGATTTGATTTATATAATTTTGAAACTTTAGATTCATTTTTTTCCAACTGTTTGGCTTATGTTTTTTATTTATCAAACTTTTCGGTCTTAGTGTCACTGTTGAGGAATGAATTTTCAAAATGTGCATATATGGCAGATCAAAATTTAACTGGTATTTGTGTTATATATTTAATACTTGGTAAAAACTTTAAAAATCTTTTCTAAACAACTAAGCTGATTGATAATATATTTTATTTCAAATCCTTGAAATAATATAAACTATGTCAAGCATGTTTGTGGAAAATTTTAAATGGTCAGCAATTATTATATTGCTGTAAATAAAGTGTAGATGGCTTACCTTTTCATAATGAAATCAGGTTAAAAACACGAGCCATTGACTATATTTTCGATATGTTCATTATATACAAAATGTACAAATAAAATATAATAATAAGACTGCTAATACATATCGATAACTAACAACATCTCATTGTAAAGCATTTGCTTATATATATGACATCAATGCAAGTCAAATGAGAAAAAATGATACTCAAATGAGAGAAACTGAAACTTAATTATAAAGTATTGAAGGTTTTTGGATATAAAAATGTGATAATATTTTAATGACGGCGAGACGTTCTACTGTAATAATTGTTTGATATTATGTAGTCGTAAGAATGTAAAATGTGTCTTATAATATTTATCTGGTGGGGTCAAACTAAAACATTTTGATAATGGACATAAACCAGTCTCAGTGCATTTTTATTTAACGATTGATTGATTTCATTGTGCACAAATAAAGATATTCCTTGCTTTTCTGTTAAAAATCTGATTCCAGCATTTTTAATTATTGTGTTATTCCATCTGCCATTCCTATTGTCGTGTTCACGTACACTCTCTCTGTTGGAAATTCAGCAATTTCTGTAAAAGATTTATAGTATATAAACATGTTTTGTATGGATGCATGTTTTTTTAATTTTATGGAACGATGAATAAAGCATATTATCAAATTATACCGGATGCTTTGTTCTCAAAAGTATTTTTATGTATGAAATATTGAAGACAAAAATTACATAGTATGGTTTTGTGAGATTTTAAGCTGGTTCAATATTATTATAACCGTGTTGAAGATTAAGAGAAATAGTTGTGTACTCTATTGATGACGTTTATTTTCAGTTCCTCTTTAAAGTTGGTATTTTTATATTCAGAGGTTTTAACTGCCATTGTCCTTTTTTGTTTCAGAATGTTTTGGCTGTAACAGACCAATTTCTTGTATTAAATCAAGCACTTAAAAATGTTTTATAACGAATACATTTAAAATGAACATGTACTTGTCATCTTTAAAATGAAATTACTATAAGTACATTTTGATACAACACAAACATTATATAAAAGATCGGACATTTTTTTCATTTGTGGTTTTGCGTTTCGCATATACAGTATATGTAGTAAAGTTTAATCATTCAACATTGTAATTTCCATTTTTATTTCATTTCAAAATTTATGTAAAAGCATAAGGGTTTAGTTTTTTTTAACAGACATCAGTTTTTGTTAGTAATTGGATCATTGCTCAATACAATAAAAATAAATCGGCCATGAATCAAATTATTGCCTTAAATGATCAGTGTTTACTACTACTAATAATAATAGGTACTTTTTAAGAATCGTTAAAATTTTGTTTTATTTTCGTTAAAATAACTGAAATCGGCCGATTTGGGTGTGGTATTTTTGTTCTCCAAAATAAGGCTATAACAGTAAGTAAATATGCTGAATTTAAAATCATTGACATCCTGTAATTTTGTACAATCAAATTTGTCAAATACGATTTTTAAATTTTTTGACTATGCTAATTGATTAATTTGCTAACCATGTTTGGATAAAAAACAATCTTTTCCTGAAAACTATTTCTATAGACATCTAACAATAATGTAGATTTTATTTGAAGACCCCATGACCCTTAAATCTTTATGAATTACGTGTTGTTAAGTTACAGATAATATAAAGTATACTCACGTTTAATTGATATTGTTTCATATGTATTCAAGTCAAATTCTTGTCCTGTTTCATCTAGACCTTCATTCATATTGATGTGACTACACAATTTTAAATAAAATTAAAAAGAAAACTTGTAAATGAAAACAAAACAGCAAGACAATCAAGGAATATAACAATTGCAGAGGAGAACGCTTAAACGGCGGTATACACATTGAATTGATTTTGCAAAATTACTTTTCTCATGAACAAACGGTACTTAAATATAGATATTTTAAAATTAACAAAATGTATTATTTCAGGAGACAATAAAAGCATCATCAAAAATAAAAAACCTACTGTGTAACAATATTGATATGATATACAAATATGGATTTGACAACTGGAAAGCAATCTATAATACTTCTTTTACACAAGACAAAGAAAGATGAAGAACATTGACTTTGAGAGGGCACCGCATTATGTATATGTATATTCTCAAAAGGCGTGTTGTTTTATAATAAATTCTTACTTTTCATTAATTGGAAATCCATTATCTGGAATATAAACATAAACACAAAACATCAAATCAAAATTAAGGAAAACGTAAAAGAAAATAAAATTAAAAAACAGTTATAATCATTAATTTAATATATATGTCATGAATTTAAAACGGAAGAACGAGCTTCAAAATATTAAGCTAAATATTTCGCTTCTTTTGGTTTGTTAACCTAAAAGGTCACGGTTGAATTATAACAGATAAAAGGAAATATTTGGAGGAAATTACTTTCATTCAAATTTTTTAAGTTTTTAACATCAGTTGTAATGCTTTTATAAAAATCCTTAAATATAATTTTTATTTTAAATGGAAAAGTTGTGTTTGCAGTATCTGCAATTGTTTTGCCAAAGAGCTAACAGTCAACCGATATGCGTGGAAGTATGTTAAAAAAGAGAGTTTCTTGAAGATGTAATTAACCAGCATACAGTGTAATCATAAAATGTTTTAAAGTCACTGACCTTTCGTTTTTATTTGTTCGTACGTACTAACTTCTGACAAGGCTATCTCGAATCTAAGATCTTCATATGCTTTATTATCTCTAAAACAGAAATATGTTAACAGAAAATATAAAGATAGTCACTATCAACTGATTTTTTTTTTTTAATTTGTCTTGAAATTTAGCAAACGTGTTGGTTGCAATAGCTATGATCAATTTTGTTGAATGTTATAGTTTGGTAAGGATTTTATTCATTTGTTTTTTTGTATTTGCGATATCTCCTATGTAATTACTTAATACACACCATTTTAAACATTCATGTTTCTTGGTCTTTTAAAATTTGTACACTGGATGTACATATAATTTCAAATAAGGCAAACGATTTATTTATTAATTTCAAGTTCTTATACAAATCAACGAAAGTCTTATTTACGTTTTATGACAAAGATTTTACATTCATATTTTCTACTCAAATACAGCTTAATAGGAGGAGCTAGGTATTTTGGAATGTTTCTTACAACAAGAGATAATACACTTGAATGTATACTTGCGAGTATGTATATGTCTGCGTATTAGCTTTCTAAAGTGGTGCTCAAAATAGCGCAGACAATTGCAAGGGAAAAACAACTCTCTAGAAATAACCCTACGAAATTCCGTGGTTTTAACAGGATTTCTCCGAAATCATTCTGAATCTCGAAAAACGGTGAGGAGGCGTCCTCCCTATGGTCAATTCCTACCAGTTGACAAAATTTCAACCTGATCGGACAAGAAACGAAGGAAGAAATACCTCTGAAAAAATCTGTCTTGAGAAACAAGAAGATGTCTGCTGATACGCAGTTATAATAAATAGGAAAAACATTTTCTTTCTAATTAGGTACATCAACCACATGTAAAACCGGAATTAAAAACAAAAGGAAGCTAAAACTATGCGATATATGTCAAATATTACAATGATAAATTATGATACAGTGCCTTCATACTGTATATTGTAATATCCTAAATAAAACAATAGAATGTGTTTTAGCCTAGAGTTGCAATTTCCCCGATTTAAAATTTCTGTATTAGAGAAAAGTATAAGGTATAAATAACAATGTATGATCAACAAGAACACATATCCCCTTTATGCATTGATGCGTTTAAAATATAAAAACTATAATATATATGTACTTACCCTCCATCGTCCATTTTGTCAGAATTATCTTAAAATTGGAATTTATAAAAAAAAAATAAATGTGAAGAATTTTAAGTAACTTCGATAAAAGCATGGTAAATTTTATAAATATTTCTAGTTTTTTTAAACCACAAAAAAGCAAATTTTACTTTATAACTTCTTTTTTCAAATTTTCTATATTTTTTACTCGATCAATCATTTTGATTATATATTATTAAAACAGATGGTTCAAACTATACGTATAAGAACTATAACTCTCTCTGCCCTGTCCGTCTACCAATTACAATTTCTGGGGTAGTTGTATCCTGAAGTATATCTGATTTTTGAATTAAAAATGATATCAAAGAATGTATGTTAAAGTTTTAATTATGGCGCGGTCTATTGTTCAATTAAAAACCACGTGCTGTATAAACTTTTTAATTAAAATAGATCGGATTTTAAGGTTAAATATAAAAACCTGACTTTGCTCAATTTATTATTGGAAACATAAATATCATCGAATAAATATATAAAAAGGTATTCCTACATCAACATCGATTCCCAGTTTTTCTGGATAGACAAAGTTATGTCTATGGATTTAGTTACAAAAAATTAGTGCAATTAAATTAGCCAAATATAAAGGTGAATCTTAAAAAACTGACACGTGGTATGAGAACTAACAAATGAAACTGAAATCTATTTCATGGTAATAAAATTTTTAAGCTATAAGGGTCTTTGTGATTCGTAACTGACATTTTAGACCAGTCAAGAATTCCCTTATAAACTTGTACATATTTTCCGTGGGAAGTTAAAAGAAACCACTTGTATCCAAAGAAAGATTTATAGTCATTAGAACGGAGTCTAGTGTGTTTCTAATGTTGCAATTTTTACCGTTCCGGTTGCTCCACTTATTGTTTTAACTTGGATTAGTATGTTTGTTTATTTACTTATCTGGTTAAAGGCTGGTTAAAGGGCGTTAGGATTCAAGAACTCTAAAGTCATTGCATATAATTACCGCCCATCATCCAGATAAAGTTTCGACACAGATCAGACCATGGGTTTGGGTTAAACAGTTTGTCTGTTTCCTAAATGGCTCAACCAACAGGCTTGGTGAAAAAAAACTTACATGCAACATTACTACACACCTCTCGACTTTTGACTGAAAACTTACTCTTGGTTCGCTCTGTCCTTTGTCTATAAATGATTACACCTCCGATAACCACTATGCTGATTAAAGATACCAATGTTCCCGTAACCCCACCTGCAATTCCTCCATTGTTACCACTTTGGCTTTCTGGTTCTGGTTTTTTAATTAAATTAAAAAGTAAGTAATGAACTTTTCATCTTGTCTATTTATATATGTATTCAGAAACATCTACATACCAGCCACTACTAGAAACTGCAAGTATTTTTAACAGATTTAATTAGACATAAATAGAGTCGAGTTTCATTGATTTGATCTTGATTGTTTCAAACTTCATTTAACTGTACAACTTGAATCAAACGGATATGCTTTAAACTTTCCCTGTTTGTGTAACTCAAGAATCAATTATAGTTATTACAGGCTTTTTATGGTCGTCATCACAATATTTTCGAAAATTTTGAAATTGATGTATCCAAACTTATTCTTAATATATATTATGTAACATAATTCCATGTTCCTTTCAGTCTCAAATCTGATTTTAGGCGTTACGGATGCAGCTAGACGCACAGGAGGTGACTACTTGTCGGACATCCCGGCTTCATTAACTTGGTAAAAGTCCACGCGTTTAACTAAATTTGCAAGTTTTTTAAAGGTTTTTTTGTTTCTTTTTTTTGGACTGTGATTTAAAAATAGCTTAGATATTTGAGTTTTATTTGTAAAACCTACATCTTTATGGATCGATCAAACATTATTTATCAATTTAGGTTTAATAGAAAATAGGGAAAACAAAAAAAAATTCCTTGACTATGATTAAAAGCCCGCTAACATATAGGACATGTGAACGTCTCAATAATATATTTTTATATTTAAAGGGTACCTGTAACGATTTTCAATTCTGACATACTTTATTCGTCGTACTTAAATATGACTGTAGCGAAAATTCCATAAAATTTCATTCCATAATAAGGTAGATATCGGCGATTTTCTAATACATCTCTAGAAATCAAAATCAAAAAGGTCGATATCAAGGCTCCCGTGTTGTGACGTCATAGCAGTAATATACCTCCACAGAATATTATTTACCAACTACTAAAATAAGTCAAATACGAACTCGTAGTTTACCTTTCTATGATTATTTTACGGGAAAACTATTTAACGAAGTGGAATTAACATTCGTTTGACATGTACCGATAATTAAAATTATTATTAATCCTTTTGTTTATTAGACAAACTCCTTAGATTTAGACCCACACCTGTAATTAACAGGATGTCACTTATAATATGCAAAATTGATTTGCAGGTTGATAAAATTATCTTACGACCGGTAATATACAATTATATATTTACAGTTCGATTAAAGTAAAATAATTTTATTTGGTAAACATTATTTTTCATATACAGTATAAAGATTTCACTCCGGAAAAAACGGATATTTCATTTGTAAATTTTAAAAAAGTAAGAAAAGGAATTCTTTCTTTGTTTTCATGTCAACAATAATAATAATAATAATAATAATAATAATAATAATAATAATAATTATTATAATAATAATAATTATTATTATTATTTTAATTATAAAATACAACTTTTACGCAAAATAAAAAATCAAAAATTGACGACCAGAATATTCTATTTAAAACGTTTATTGAACTCCTTACAGCATTTGATTTTATTAGATTTTAGTTTTCGCTTATTCTTTATTCTATATATACAAATTCATAAAATTATTATTATCATTATTATTATTATTATTATAATTATTATTATCAAGTTTTTTTTAAATGTGATCTCATTCTAAAATCCGTGTCATTTCATTTTAAAGAATGATAATATATTTCGCGTAAAATAATTTGAGATGGAATATCTTGTTTTTTTTTCTTATTTATTATCCCAGCATTCATTAACCATCGGACAGCTGAAAAGAACTATGTTACAAACTTTAATTGTGTGAAAATTTTCCAATTATCGAGGGAATGTGATGCCGCCAGACTACTTAAAAGTTTTCTACATCACGGTCATTTAATTTCTACTGTCAATAAACATTGCACAAAAGAACATAGGCGATTGGATTTTTATGTATTGATTTTTACCCGGTGCCACTGTCATGTGCTGATTTTGAATTTTTATTAAAATAATGCATTCAAAATTCAAAATTTTGAATGCATTATTTTTATAGAAATTCAAAATCAGCACATGACACCACAGTAAGTTCCATAATATTCATCCGGTAGTCTGTCCATTCCGACTTGATATTTAATTCATTTTAAAATGTCGACAATAAAAATTATTTTTTCGTGTATTTGACTAGTTAAAACAAATTGCGTAATTTTTGTTATAGCTATGCAACTTATCGTAATTCTCGAGTCTGTCCAGTCCGACTTCATAAAATAATTTATTTTCTTAAGTCAAAGATATAATGATTTTTCGTGTTATTGACAAGTTAACACCCGTCAAGTATTTTTCAACAGCTATGCAACCAAACGAAGTTCAAGACTCGACTCTATATGTTCATCAGATTCGTCCGTTTCTGGTTCGAATAAATAACGGTTTTACTCCAAATTCATCACTGATAAGATTGTCTACTGCTTCCCAAAATAATGACGAACTATTTGACATTAATAGGTACATGTCAGAGTCGTTACTTTCTTCTACATACATCAATATATCATCATTGTTACTACTGTCTATTATGTTAGACACTACTTCTAGTACTGCAATGACGTCACACGTTTATAACTCAAAACGAGGCGTTTCACTTTTCGATAAAGAGAAAGTTATAAAATGTGGATTTCAAACCGCTATAATTATTTATTTTGTCACCAATTTTGATGCGGTTTTCAATATTGTTATATTTAAATAATTAACAAAACAAGTGTGATGAAACCATTTTTGGTTACAGGTACCCTTTAAATGAACTATCAATTTCAGAATGGAAGTTAATTATCAAATACCTACAATGAGTTATGTTTTGAATTGTAAAACAATTAATTTATATATTATTTATAAGTAAATCATCAATTACTTTTTAATGTCTGTACAATAAGAGTGTCTGACACAGTACTGTTGCCTTCCTCATTGGTTGAATATATCCAGACATGATAGGTTGTACTTGGTTCAAGATCATCAATCTTTTTCGTGTAATTTGACTTCTGATTGGTGTCTTTTATCTTGGTTTCCTTTGTCTCACGAGTAACTTTGTTAGTATAACTGATTACAAATGTCTGTGCATGACCTCCGTTAAAACCTCTCTTCCATGTAATTTTAACAGACTTTGTACCATTTTCTACTAATGATAATTCTGATGGAGTTTCAGGAAGTGCTAAAATGTTTATATAAAATACAACTGTTAAAATCGTAGAATTATTTGTTCACCTTATAATTTAAATAATTATCCTATAACTATAAGAAAAGCATCTTTCAAAAATAAGATCAAGATTAATTGTTATTCCAGAAACGATATATTGTTTATGATATATTTTGCAAATTAAATGATTTCCTTACGGTTTTACTATATCTATTCACATTCAAGAACTGATTTCCATCAACAGAAATCTTAATTGTAATTTACATGAAAAAACAATTCAAAACTAAACCTATAGCAATTAATTTAATGCCTACACAACATTTGTATTCCCTAGTAGAAAAACTCACACGTGAGCTATTTTAAGGTATTGAGTTAAATTATTTTTATTATTCTATTTTATGGTATATAGGTGTTTGGATTATCAAAGATTATCATTCTATTTTAAAATAAATATTTCAAGATTCAACAAAACAAACATCTGGTCCTAAAATTAATGTACATTAAATGATATATTTGTTAAGGTTTAGTTTTAAATCATGTCCTTGGATACCTAACGCTATGAACTGGAAATCAAATGATGAAGACAGATCCCCTCCATTTTCTATTTGTAATTTGTAATGTCCTAGGTGGAAACTTCTTAATGATGCTATAGTTAGTATGGCTGATTGTCCATTTAAAGTAACATTCTTCCCATATACAACTGTTTGCATGGCTGTAGTCGATAGTTTTAATGATATGCTTCCAGAATTCGTAAGTGGATTTCCAGACGTTTTGTTGATCCATTTTATATCCTTTATTAATGCTGGTGGGTTGCTGTAAAATTTAATTTTGATGGTGCAATTTTTATGCAATTCTCCTAGTTTGCGAGCTTCTTCTTTCGGATCAAATTTTGCAGAAGCTTAAAAATAAAAAGAATGGTAGTAAATAGAAGTTTAATCAATAAAATGCTATAGACAAAAGAAAGAAAAACTGGTATATTAAATGTTTATAAGTTACTTTTTACATTTTAATAAGGCCTGGTATACCGTTGGACCATGTTAGATGGCCCCTTTAGTATTGTAAATGTCCGGAGTTGATTTCTCCCTGCTGCTTTTCCCCTTTTCTTATTCAAGTAGGGGATTTTCTAACCCTGGAAAAGTGGTCATCTAGTACTTTTAATTAAATGTAGTTAAAAAGGAGGGAGGACTGTGGCAGACCGCGCTTAATAGTTGACTTTGTTGTTTAGTCAGAAGAGCATCTAGGTAGTATTGGGGGATGTACCTGGTTAAAGTTCTGATTTGGCCCATGCAATATTTTCACCTAATGTTACACTGTAAATAAACTTCCTGTGAAAAAGAACTGATTTTTCTTTTCAAAAAACTTACAATGGCATTCATTTTATGTTTTATTTCAAGAAGCATTATTTAGTATTGTATTATCCTAACGTCACTATTTGGTAGAACAGAAGCACAAAAAAGATTTATAATTTTTTATTATGAGTTTTAATTAATTACTGCTATTTTAAATAATATTTGTTTGAGTAACTTATAACTATAACAAAAGTGACAAAATTTTCATAAGTATTGATACCCAAAGAATGATATTTATGCGTGGACTGGGATGTTTGTGTTTTATTTTTACATATAAATTAACGTTCTAGATAATAACATGCATATTTTGTACAGTTATTCTCTTTTCAAACTTTTCAGTTTTTAATTTCTCAATTTGCATCTCTTAAAGATAGCATTTACAGAAAATTACCTCTAACGTCAAAATATGAAGATCCTCGTTGAGAAATAGTTGATTGTCTCCCCTTCATTCCGTTTTCGACAACACAATTATATCTCCCAATATCTTTAAATGTCACTTTAGATATAGTTATTTTTCTGTTACTCTCAGATAACATTCCAGTAAAATCTGTATATGACCGTACAAGTTTATTGCCTATATATTGAATCCATCCATGATATGTGCAATTGGTGGGAAAACCATCCGCATTACAAGTAAACACAACGTTGGTAGCATTCTCTGTTGTATTTTGTAGATTGATGGTCACAATTGGAGGATCTGATTTACATATACAAATACAAATCTTAAAAAACGGAACAGTTAGAAACATTGTCTGGTCTAATTATAATCAATTACGATTATTTCAATATAATCAGAGCAAACTTTTATTAACGTGATGGAGATCAAAATAAATGCCTTTAAAATAAACACGTAATCTATACATCAGTCAACCTGCATAAGATCTTAAAAACGTAGTAAAATAAAATTATAAAGGCTCGTGACCTTGATAATAGGTTTCTTCTACATACATAGACAACATTGTTAGTTAGTATAATTTATTATAAAAAAATTAGCAGTCTATATTATATTAAATATTCACTTGTTATTATCACGATGATGTTTAGATATTTGTGGTAGCTTTTTGAAGACTAAGCATAATGACTAAACCATTTACCTTATGACAAATTTATGGGCTTATTTCCAAAATATAACCGTAACTAAGGACTATTAAAATAATCTAGTTTAAATCTTTTCCTTCTAAAAACTTACAATATACGACGACTGATACAGATTTACTGGATTCAAAAATCCGTTGTCCTGTTGCTATAGCTTTACATTGATAAGTATCAGCCTGATTTCTGTCTATATTACTGAACACTAATGATGCTGAGGTTCCTGTACCAAATGTCTGTTGACTATTTCCTCTGTACCATTTAACTGTAGGCGTTGGATTACCAATAGCAGAACACGGTCTACCACTAGGATTATCACCTTCCTGTACGGTAATGCTTGTTGTATCTAGTGTAATTATAGGTGTGTCTAAAAAAGAAAAAAAAGCAACCAGAAAAATGTTGAAAAAATATTTCTGTTTAAAAAATCAATTCAATGAATTGTTCCCATACAATGGATAAATTAATCACATAAAAAACAGGGAGATTTATAGACCAAGATAATATATATATAAACGTCAAAACGGGTGTGCATGTTTCATTGTTAACCGTATAATGCATCAGAAAAAAAGATAACTATTTGATGCACACTTGCAATATAAAGCCCCATATCACAGGCTTACATGTAATACCGGTGTGTAAATTTTGATACCGGAAGCAACTGTAACAGAAGTAATTTCTCGATTTTGTTTTCTTAGTTTTTCTGACCAATGATATCAGGACAAATAAGTCACTTGGATGGTATACTCTTATACCTTTCAATAAACATTTAGTATGTAACATAGTATCTTTTCAATATTGAAATGTTTCGGATTTAAATTATGAATTTATGAATAAGTGGAACTTTTAGCATATATTTATGACGTCTTTGCTTAAAATCTTACAAAACTACTATAAGCGACTTCAATTGTTTTGATGTCAATTCTGTCACGTTTTCCACGCAGATTTAGTTTAGAGCTTAAAGACTATTTTATTGATCTTATTGCCCCAAGCTTATCTACATATCTCATTTAATGGAGGCCGTCAGTTCTGAATTATTAAAAGATAACAAGAATCACAAAACGATCACTGACCCTCGTCTAATAAACACTTTTTGATCAAGCGGTCTATTTCCTATCGATTGATCGATAAATAAAATAGTATACTTACAATGTACAACAAATCGTTGGCTTTCTGCTGATTTGCCAGTAGTCCATAATAAGTGTTGAGCTTTACATATACACTTCTGTCCATTATAACTGCTATCGATGTTCAAGGTTACCTCGCTTGTAGATGCCGTGGTTGAACTTTTTATAATACCTGTTATAGAACTATCTCCACATGCCCAAGATACATTAGCCAATGGTGTTCCTCCTTGTACAGTACAAGTGAGTGTAATTGTGTTACCAAAATATAAAACAATGCCACTGTATCCAGTTATTACAGGGTCGGATGTTGGTAATTCTGAAAAATAGTTTTAGTAAAGAAGCTTATTAGTTTTAATATTCATCATTGTTATTTCCTTCAATTTAAAAAACATAATTCCAACAGTTAATCTAACAGATGCGATATCAGGGATAGAGATACACATTTTATGTAAGTTTGAAGAATAAAAACAAAAGTCTTTTATTAAAAAGTTTTCATGATAGAAATGATGAAAAACCTACAGAATTAACTTGTGATCAAGTCAATTTTTTTATTAAAAACTAAGAACGGACCAAATGAAAAAAAATTATTCTATACTGTATTTTTTTTCTTCTTATCGAAGTTGACCTTGATTTCCTTTCAAAGAAATATTTTAACTGAAATAATATTCAGGTATCTTTTTTAAAATCAAAACCATAAAAACATACTTTTTTGACACAAACACTACCACACCGTGATTATTTAATAAGTTTGATACGATTTTTTTAATGTTGGTAGTGGAGTATTAAAACTAAAAGCGGACATATGCGCACAGACAAACAAATCTACAAACGACTGTTTTCATGTTTTCCTCATATGTAGAGGCTATAATGCTACAAAGTATATAACATGTACGATGCATTTGGATTTATGTAACAAGCTTTACAAACCTCAAAGCTTGAGATTTTATATAACTAAAATATTTGTTTTAGCGGTGATTGTCAGGGACAATTCCTAATAGGTCTTTCACGGTAACAAATCTTAAAATACAACATAAGATATTGTTGTAAAAAGTTGAATGATTATTTGCGAATAAAGTGTTGATAAAAATTTACATTATGCATTAAAATATATTTAATGATGATGTTATACGCCTCTAAACAAATTAAATGCTTGAGTTAAGTGAAAACAGACACTTTCCTCTACTTAGGACAGTTTATGTTTGAGGTTTGAAACTTTTAGTTGTCTGCCTTTTTATTTTACTGAACTAAAAGACAGGTTCATTCATTTTTGTTGAAGGTCAGATTTCAAGCCAATCAAGCCAATTTTAACAACAAATATCCCTTTTTAATTGTATATAGTTGAAAAAGTAATAATCAATATCAAACAATATAAGGTAATGAAATATACAACCCGTAAGACAAAAAAAGGCCAAACACGCAATTGATTAAACAACTCGAGATAATGTTCATTATTTTCATTGTTTTCCTTGTATTCAGCCAGGTATGTAGCAGTGTCTTACATACATTTATTTGCTTTAGCGTGATTGTCATCAATAAAGATCTGTATTTTAGTAGCGAATCATTTTTTTCAATTCAAAATTAACTTGTAAATTGTAAAATTCCATCGATAGAAAAATATTGTAACGGTATATAAAACATTTAAACATTATTACAATGCCTATTAAGACACGCATGATGTTTAGATTGAACGACAATTCTACGTAAAACCAGTGGACTTGAACAGTACAATTTGCAATTAAACTTTCTGTCGTCGATTTGCCCCGATTACAATATTTGTTTGAACGAATACGTGATCATCATTTTTAATGGAGTGATAACGAAAAAAGTTTTAAAAGACTAATACTTGTTTTCAGACTTTAAGGTTTTAAACGTGCAATTTCATTTCTAATTAATAAAATCAGTACTAGCATTTGTTGACAAAACTGTGAAAGATATATATGTTTATATTAAAGATAATAATGGACAACAATTAGCCGTTAATGTTTAGAATACTTTACCATTAATGAACGATAGCATCATTTGTAATAAGTGTCGTTTATTTGTTTGTACTCATTTGTTCGCCGGCTTTTGATATGACCAGGGTTAAACGGGTGTGTTGAACTGATAATGAAGGTCTACGTTAATATATATTTATCATTATTATTATTATTATTATATTAATATTTATATTACTCAAAATGTCACAGATGTTGATTGATAAAAACTGTTATGTAGAAAGAAATCGATATCATGTTTTTAAAAGTTATGTGAAGAAATAAATTTGAATTAAATTGAAATTATTAAGCTGCTTTAGAAGTGTTAATTGCAACTCAACAACAAATTGCAACTCAACAGAATAAAGAGGTAGTAGATAATCTAGATTTAGCACAAAAACAATTAGATGAAATTATTGATAAACAAATTAGAGGTATTATTATTATTATTAAGTCCCAGGCTAGATGGTATGAAGAAAATGAAAATGAAATTGTCTTTAGAAAAAAGAAACTATAAAAAGTAAGGTAATAAATCAATTTATCTCTAATGATAGCATAATTACATCTAATTGTGCAAAGCAAACTCCTTTTAAAAATGAAAATTATATCAGCATCAAAATGCAAAACATGTGAAATACATGATCAAACTATAGAACATTTATTCGACGAGTGTTATAAAGTATCAGTTTTCAGGAATGACTACAAATCATTGTGAAATTCACTTGATATCCTTTAAGTTGAGAAGTTTTGTTATAAAATGTTATCTTTGGCTTCTGTAAGTGTGATAAATGAAACGCTCAATGACCATTGGCTGTTTACTTTTTGCTAAAACCTTCATATATACAACTGCATTTAAATTACTCAAGTGCAATTTCAAGCTTATAAACAGCTTCTAAAAAAAATAAATTAGAAATACTTAGATAAATGTTTAGTTATAAAAAACTCTATCGTTTTAATATTCCCTGGTCTGTTGTGCTATATAAACTAACCACAAAACCCTGTAATTATTGTTATTTGCATTCATATGATACCTTATACCAATATGCCTTATGTTAAATTTGAATCCAGTTTTAACAACAACGACCTCGAAAAGCATGATATTTATTATATATTTATTTACTTTTCACACTTTTACCTGTATTAAGATATGAATCAACACACACACACACATACACACAAACATTGCCAACTCACGTACTTACAACTAAAATCCATTCACATACAAACACACATACTTAGATACCTTGATCACACACACACACACACACACACACACACACACACACACACACACTGAGCCAACTTACACACACATTGCCAACTCACACATACATACTTACAACTATCATCCATTAACATACAAACACGCATACTTAGACAAACTTGATCAGACGGACAGACACACACACAGCCAACTAACACACAAAAACACACACACAAACACACACATACACACCTTTTATTCTATAAAAACACACCTTTTAAGATGGATATAGTGTAATTAGAATATTGCTACTCTTTACTTTATGTATGTACTATATTGATTTATAAATATAATAAAACAAACATACCACTCCTTGTCCATATCACAGTCCAAAAAACAAAGTAAAAACTTTGCAAACTGGCAAAATATGTTATAAAAGTGAACTTCCATCGAGGAAGTAAAGTGCTCCGGAAGGGTAGGCACCTCCTGTTTAGCTAGCTACAACCGTCACGTGCAAGTCAATTTTGAGAATGAAAGAAACATAGAACTATGGTAAGTCAAATATATCCAGTATTATTTTGGATACAGTGACTACATACTTAAAAACAATATTGAGATGACGGCCATAAAACTTCACTTATAGATACGCGTCGTATGTTGTTAAATATAGTAATTTCTTCTCCAATAATTAGTGTATTTATAAATTACTCACACATTTGTGTGAAGATATGTAATTTTTGCAGAATAAAATAATGTTTTTAAAAAAGTGTTAATTTTATTAATTTTTAGCAAATTTACTGTTGTTGCTTACTGGGAAAAAAATAACAGAATGTAAAAGGGTCCTATTCTTCTTTTAAGATTATATAAGAAAATGGAACCGTTGAACAGTCAAAATATTTTGTTGCTTTTAAGGATTTTGCTTAAATATTTTTTTTCCAATTAAAACATGACTATTACCTTTGCTTTATGCAAAAAAGCTTTTACAATGCTGTTCAAAAACCCTATTTTAGATAATTAAATATTTCAGTATTTTTATGCAGTGGTTATATTGAATCTTAAACGAATGACTTCCAAATACAAATCAATATAATAATTATTTAAGGTATTCTAATAATTTTTTAGTTTCCAACATAATTTACCATTAGCGAATTTTAATAACATTGAACTTAATGGAATAAAATGAGAAAAAGGATCAAAACATTCACACGTGAAATGGCATTTCTACCGTTTTCCAAATTGACTAAACGTGCTTTTGAAATAAATCAAGCTAGAATACGACTGAAGCCTTAATACTCTTATTAGGAGGAGATTTTTCTTCCTTATGAAACCCCGATTTCAATCACATTTCGAAAAGCAAACAATGAAATTCGGCTCATTCAATTAAAAACATAATTATACCACTACTAGGAATGTTTGGTCAGGTGCTCCACAATGGTAAGTACCTTTTACCTAGCACTAGAATAAGCCGCATCTTTTCTTTAAGCTCATTAGGATAAATGGATGTGGAGTTTTACTTCAATGATAATAGACTTTTAGGTTTAACTACGTTAAAAAAATAAGGATTGATATAAACAAGCAAATGGTGAATAATGCACAGTTTATGACAATTGATGTATTGATTATGTGTAGATACAATATGTGGCAAAAGATAAACAAATTTATATTTTCAATTATTTTTTTTTAGATGATGGTATCTTCGAAACATGTTTATTTGTAGAACTGTGCTTTACAAATCTGTTTTGATAAAATGTTTTTTACCATAAGATGTAACATAATATCTCGATATTAGGGTTTGAAATGTTTTTTAGGCGAATTGTGTCTTGCACCCGATTAGGGGGTGCTTGCTTTTATATTTTAAAACGTATTTTTGATGTTAAGCTTTTAATAAGATTTTAAAAAGAACACTAATTTAAAAAAAAAACTAAAAAGCTTAATGAAAGAGTACCTTTAGGGTCCCCAATCTACTTTGTAATATCATGTACCTATATGAACAGCAAGCGTGTCAGTTGAATTCATAATGGGTCACTGAAGAAGTGTATTATTATTATTTTTTTTAAAAAACTGTACTTCAATTGTTTCCATGTGCTTTATGCAATGTCAAAGAAAAATTATTCAAAAACCATTTATTTCTGTTTGTAAAACATAATATTAAAACTCGCCATTTTCTTTTTCCGTTATTTCAGATAATTTTTAATAACCCAAGTTGCCCAAAATTGAAAAGAATTGAATACTTACTTGCTACTGTCAAAGTATATTTTTCACTTAAATAACTCATGTCATTACACTGCCATTTAGATCCATCCTCCTGAAGTATCATTTCGCCAGGTATTATCAGGTTAAATGTCTTATTGTCTGTACAGTTATAAGCGTAGTTTGATCCTCTTTCCATTTCATATAATTTACACACATCCGACAGTATGTAAGCAATATCTCTATCATTCCGCATCCAAACAATATATCTGACTACCATTGATGATTCACAGGACAATACAAATTCATGGTTTTCAACTGCATATGATGAACTTCCAGATGTTGTTAAACTTGCAAAAGCTATGTAAACATAAACAGAAAGATTAAATTTTTTTTCGAACGATCGTGCTTTAAACAGAGTATTCCTTAAGTTTGAAACACCTCTTGAGATTCTGTTTTAATATTGAAACAGTGATAATAAGAAAAATGGATTTGATTTTGCTACAACCGAATATAATTCGAGAGTTCTGACTGATTCTCTCACAAAATCCATCTTGAGGAAAGCACCTAGAAATTCAGACAATATTAAGTAATAATTAATGCGACTGTTCGAAATTAAAAATGAAATAGTTCGGGGTACGCTTGGTATAGACAGTTTAATACGCCTAAACAAATATTTTGCAAGAGTGCAACAACGACAACTGTATAGGTGTGACATGACGATAAACGTTTTCTCTTTTGTATTTTAATGTTTTTTATTCATTTATAAGAATAAGTATTTATAATTGAAAGTTTTCAATGCATAACTGTCCTCTTTAAAATATCTATAATAATTAAATATCACCCAATTTAAAACTGAAAACAGAATTTTCAAGCCTGAACATTTAAACAAACAGTCGGTGTATTTAGATTTTCGTTGGTTTGTAAAGATCATAAAGAAAAACTATATTTTTTATCTATATTTAATTTAATTGTAAAAGATGATAAAATCAATGATTTTTTTACTAAGTTTTGAGGAGAAAGTGTAATAGGAAGTTGTCGTAGGCACTCGAAAAAATAAATTACATTAGAAGCTTTTAACATTTTATAAAAACTTATTCCTTATATGTTTCTACAATTTATTAGATAATTGTTGTAAGCCAGACTCTCTCTAAAATACCAGAATTATGACATACCTGAGGTATGAATTTTAAACTCTCTCTCTCTCTCTCTCTCTCTCTCTCTCTCTCTCTTTCTGAATTTTGAATAAGAATTGATACTATTTGCAATATGCTATCTAATAAGATGTTTTCCCCTGATAATCAAAACTGTAATTTTCATTACAAAATTAAAATTATGCTCAAATTGGGTCAGCGTGTTCATTGTTAAAATACATTTGTTTATCCAAGCTCAAATCAGTCTTGTACAACTAATTAAAACACAGCACCCTTGACTGATAAATCTATTACATTCAACAGGTATAAACCTGTCGCAGTCCTTTTGTTTGATGTTAAAATTGTTTCAAAGGCTTTTAATGAATATTTCAACCCTTCAATGTCGCATATAGCGCATCTTTAGCTAATAAAGTAATTACAACAAAACTTACCAGTCGTAAAGACGAAAGAAAGAAACAGAAAACATTCGTAAATCCCCATCCTTCGAAAACCAATAAGTAATAATATGTCAATACCATACACACTTCCGGGTTGTGTACTTACTAATTAAATATTACATATATCGACCAACATAATTTTAACAATACATGTCTACCTAGTTAGAATATAGTAGGTAGATACTTGATTTAAAATAAATTTTTCTTAAGCCTGAAAGAATATAAAAATAGTTTTACATGCGATATCCATTATTTAGAAATAAATTACGTAATAAAAAACGTACGTGTTAACTGGTCGTTTCCCGCTTTATTTAAACAAATAAATAAAAAGACAATATTAGAAGTTTTTCCATAGGTAAATTTTATTCTTGTTCGTTAAATTATAATTATAAAACATTTCTATTAAATGTATGTAACATTTTCTTTTTATACGAGTAAAATAAATAAATTGATAAACATATCATTTAGATAAGTTATAATATTCATACTTGTCTTTGGTAAAATTGCGAAAAGTTGGTATTGATTTGCAAAAATTATAGACTTTAAAAAAACAATAAGTTTTCCTATGGGTAATAAATTATCAATTATCTACTCAATAGTGTTTTTTATATTATTGTTTTAGCATTTAAAGGTAAATCATAATGTTTATTAAGATCATCTGAAAAAATCCTTATGATATAAAGGATATACCCCAATTTTTATATCAGGTCTATGATAAAACATTTTGGCCCAATTCTTTTTTTTAACTTTCTTTCAAATTGTTTGAAATTTGACGTCATTTCAGAAACTGATTTTAAGTACAAGAAAGCTTTTCTTAACTTTTATGCCATTTTAACTCTAATGATTCATTATGAATTAATTTCCGGACATTTTTCAAAAGAAGAGTCGTTTGTTAATTTGTATTTTACAATTTTTTTGATAATATAAATTTGCATAAAACTTTTAAACATTTTTAACTTCTTTTCGATCATTCATTTTCTACAGTTATCAATTTGTAATCGTCCTATTAGTATGTTTTTTTTTTATTTACAGAAGTTAGATGATTTTACTCCTTCATTCGTATATCATCTTTCGGAAGGGTAATCGATCAGAGTCGAACAGATTAATTTTTGGTATACCAAGGCATTTTGTCTTGCTCCGGGATGGTTAAATCACTCATATCACTAAATGTCTACAATCTCTATAAACGATATTCGCAGGGTTACCGATGTCATTTTTTTTTTTTTTTTTTTTTTTTTTTTTTTGTTGTCAAAGAAGAAATTGAATCAATATTTGGAGCATATCTATTAAAGATAGCCATTTTTTATCTTTTGTTGTGATGTCAATAGTCATAATTTTTTTTTTGTTGTCAAAAAAAAAAAATTGAATCAATATTCGGAGCATATCTATGAATGATAGTCATTTTTTATCTTTTGTTGTGATGGCAATAGTCATAAAATTTTCTATTTTATCGCTTCATTCATTGTATCTTTCATATTTAAAATTATTATTAAATAGAAAACAAACTCCTATGGCTTAAACACTATTTGACTAATATAAGATATTTCCTTCCCATTTGCTCGGATAGAATTGAAGTTAGACTTAGTAAAGTACACATCTTGTAAACAATATAAGTTACATTTCTTAGTACGTAGGAATCAAGTCTTTTATAATATCAGCTCGGTAGTTAAATTGAAAACCACACATAGCGCACTCCTGTAACGTATCCGTCCGCACAATAAACTAGTGCAATCAGCTACGTCAGAAAATCAAATGTGTTGTTTGTATTTATTACATACCCTACCAAACTGATGCAAAGCTTTTTTTTCTAACTTAGTCTGTCAATAAATTCATAATAAGCTTTTTTTATATTTATTTTTAATCTGATTGGAAAAACGTAAAAAAAAAACTGCTAAAAAGTAATTAAATACAACTGATAATTGTTCGTTTAAACGTCATTTGTTAACAGTTTACTACTACCATCGTAAACACTGGTTTAAACCTAGAAAACAAACATTGATTTTGATCAAAATGTGTTAACATTGTTCGGGATTCTCCCAACTTGACAAATTCTCCCAGCTGAATGATGACGTTATATAGGAAAAGTTCTCACGTATTATGACGTAATGTAATTGTTATCGGAAGAAGGCATTCTCTCTAAAAGTAGTTCCCGGCTACTCTGGTGATACAGAATGTTATATCGAACATGTGCGATACGGACCATTGTATCACATGGCCTAAAATGTCATGAATAGCTACAGTAAGATTAAATGGGTTTGTGATAAAAGATAATACACTATACCAAACTTACTTCTTGCCTTCCTTAGCTGGATTTGAATATACATGTATATAATTTTTTAAAACTTTGGATAAATTAATTTTCTAATGTTTTTGATTTTTTTTTTTACTAATCAATGGTTTTGCCTCCTAGTATTACTGATGCGGATGACACAATGACACATTTCATTGGTAATTTTCGAAATGTGCACGTAAGACACATATAGGTATTTTTGTTAAATATTCATGACAAAACCATATACGACAAGTAAAAATGTATCAGGTCTTCAAAAAAAGAACACATCCGTCTGTTTTGACTGATCGAATGGAAATATAAGTATTATTGTATTATTGTAATATATTTAGCAGGCCCACGATGCTTTTTTAAGATTAAATAGTTTCCTTTCCTCATTGTATATTGTTTTAGATGTTAAAACTAATGTTATTTCTGTTCTACTTCAAAACAAATATGACCATTAAAACGAAGGTACCTGTTTTGGTTTATACAATGTGTTTTAATCAGAAACTAAAGTTATTCAATCTAAAATCCAACTATTAACATTTGAAACACAATCAAAATCTCGTTTGTCAGAAGTTTTACTCTCAGCCAAGATTACTTTTTTCAAAAGTGTAAACCATCCAAAGTGTCGTGTTTTATTTGTCAGAAGTGTAAAATATCTAGTGTTATTCACCGCTGAGATAACTTTGTCAGAAGTATAAACAATCCAGAGTGTTACCTTGAAAAAAAATTAATATTTTAGAAGTATAAACCACCCGGAGTGTTACTCTGAATCACGATTCTGTTTGTCATAAATGTAAACCTTCAAAGGTATTACTCACTGTCAAGATAACTTTTGTCAAAGAGTATAACATACAAAGAGTTACTCTAAAACACAATTTCTTATGTCAGAAGTGTAAACCATCCGAAAAGTTACACTGAATCACGGTTCTGTTTTTCAGAAGTGTAAAGCGTCAATAGTGTTAAGCACAGTCAAGATGTCTTTTGTCAAATGTGTTAAACATACAAAGCGTTACTCTGAATTACGATTCCGTTTGTCAGAAGTGTAAACCATCAAAAGTGTTACTCACAGTCGCGATTATTTTTCATCAAAAGTGTAAACCATCGAGACTGTTTCTGTGAATCAGGATTCCGTTTGTCAGAAGTGTACACCATTCATAGTGTTACTTTCAGACGAAATTATTCTGTCAGAAATGAAAACCATCTAAAGTGTTACACTAAATCATGATTCTGTTTGACAGAAGGGCAAACCATCAAGAGTGTTACTCTGAAACATGATTCTTTTTGTCAGAAGTGTTAACCTTCCAGAGTGTTACTCTAAATCACAAGTCCTTTTGTCAGAAGTGTACATCATCCAGAGTCTAAACCATTTAAAAGTTAGTCTCACTTGGATTTTTTGTTTGACAGGTGCATCACATGCAGATAATTATTTTAAGTGAAGTGTTTATTGAACTTCGTTTATATGAGGACGCGAAATTTTGATATGCTGTTTATTATTAAAAATATGGCAAAATTTTGACAAGTAAGTTTATAATTTTCAGTGCAGACGATATAAAAACTTCGGGAATTGTCAACAAGGTCTTTTGATAGGATATAAACTTAAATTTTAATTTTAATTTCAAAGGAATCAAACCACTTAGAGTTTCTAAAGTATCATAACACAATAGCAGATTTTGTATGTGGTTGTATATATAACACTAGTACCTGATATAATTGTTATGATAAAAGTTCCTCGTTGTCGTGAAGAAGAAAATCAGTCAATTCCTATACCTTCCCAAGTAAAATTAATTTAACAATGGCATGTAAGAGAGAGAGAGAGAGAGAGAGAGAGAGAGAGAGAGAGAGAGAGAGAGAGAGAGAGAGAGAGAGAAAGAGAGAGAGAGAGAAAGAGAGAGAGAGCGAGAGAGAGAGAGAAAGCGAGAGAGAGAGAGAGAGAGAGAGAGAGAGAGAGAGAGAGAGAGAGAGAGAGAGAGAGAGGGAGAGTTGAGGTAAAAGATAATTAATAATATGAATCCATATGATCATTTTATAGTGATTTTTGGAGATTCTAAAGAACAAAATTACATACATTCGAATCGATTTTTATCAATGCAAGACAAGCTGTGACAAACTTCTTTACTTTGCATGTCGTCCCAAATATTGCATTTGTACGATTGATACCTAAATACAGACCAATGTTCTGTGACAATTCAGCATCTTGTCCCAAAATATTGCATTTGTATGATTGAGCCCAAAACTTACTATGATACCTACAACAGACCAATGTTCTGAATGATGTCACTGAAAAAAAATTGTATGTATGATCGAGCAAACGACCATACCCTACCTACATTTTTTCCATCTTGTCCTCATTAAATAATGTATTTGTATGATCGATCCCACAAACCACAATCCTACCTAAGTACAGATCACTCTATTCTGCATTTCGACACTGAATAATGAATTTGTATAATCAAACCAAAAACACACTATCCTACCTACAGACAGACAACTTTACCAAGCATATCGTCCACTCAATAATGTATTGATCGAGCCACAACTCACTCTCCCATCTACAGAATACTTATCTCTTTGCGCCGCTACATGGTAATTAATGAAATATCCACCACATTGTCGCTTTTCGTTAATTCTTCTAAGATCATATGAGTTGTCCTTCTTGTGTTATGTTATGCTTTACTTTTGAATTATCATGAATTAAGAAAGGCAATTACTTTGAAATATAATAATAACACATAGGTATAATTTGAATACATCTGTCAATCTATGCGTCTTTTTGTGTGCGCGTCTGTCTATATATTTGTTGGTCTATATGTCTTTATGTCTATCTGTTTATGTGTCTGTCAATGTGTTTATCTGCCAATGTCTGCATCTGTGTATTTGTCAATCCACCTATCTATGTGACTTTCTGTCTATGCGTCTGTCTGTCGTCTTTCTGTCTGTGTGTCTGTATCTGTCTGTCTGTTTGTCAATGCGCCTGTCTATGTGGCATTCTATCTATGTATCTGTCTGTCGTCATTCTGTCCGTGTGTCTGTATCTGTCTGTCTGTTTGTCAATCCGTCTATTGCCTGTCTATGTGACTTTATGTCTATACCTCAATCTGCCATCTTTCTGTCTGCGTGTCTGTTTACGAATTGTCTGTCTATACATCTATCTGTCAGGCTATACATACTTCTTTCTATGTGTTTATATCCGACGGTCTATCTATACGTCTGACAGTCTATATGTGTGTCTGTATATTTATCTGTCTATACATATGTCTGTCTCTCCGTATTTCCATGCATTTGTCGGTCAATCCAATTGGTCCCTCTTGTTTCTGTCTGTCTTTCCATGTCATGCGTCATTCTTTTTCGTTTTTGACTCTCTTACAGTTTTAGGTCTGTCTGTGTTTATCTTCCTGTCTCCCTTTGCGTCCGTCTGTCTCTCGATCTATGCCGCGGTGTCTGTTTACGGGTCTGTCCGTTTATTTGTCTGTCTGCACAAGACCTCGTTTTTTATATTTTAGGAAGGTTTACACTAAAGTTTATGTTTTTCCTTTTATTACATATATCTGTTTTAAATAAAATCTTATTAGGTTTTAAAAACGTGTCGTCGCAAGAATGTTGCAAGTCTAGAATAATTAAGGTTTTAAAAAGTTTTATGGCCGTCATCACAATATTGTTAAGTATGTAGTCACTGTTTCCAACTTTATACTGAATATATTTGACTTACCATTGTTCCTTGTTTCTTTCAATCTCAATGTTGACTTGCACGTGACAGGTGTAGCTATCTTGAGAAGAGGTGCTTACCCTCCAAGAGCGGAGAGGTCACTTCACCAGTTTCATAGTTTTTACTTTGTTTTTTGGGGATTGTGATTTGAACAAGGACTGGTATGTATTTGTTTTAGTTCAATTAATTTAACGATTTTACTATTTGGCCAAGTGTTGTATTCCAGAAATGTGCCTTGATATAAGTAGGATAAGTTTATTGAGGCGTAAAACACAATTATTTCACTTATTTCTAAAAGTACTTTCTGATTAAAAAAAAAACTTACCTATATTATTGAAAAAAATGCAATGAGTTATTTTGTAAAATTTTTGCACGTTACACTAAGCTATTGCAAACAGTTTTATAAAATGATAACGTAATGGTGCTTTTGCTGAAAAAGTGATAAAAGGTATTGATTTAAATTTAATGATTATCTTTTATGTAATGTTATATAGGATTGTAAATACATAAATATGTGGACATTACAATAAAATTTATAACTTCAATCATCGAAACTAATAACGATAACCTTGTGTTTTATCGCTAGTATATGTGTCTAAAGGTTAAAAGGTTTTTTTTGGTTTTCGTTTAGTTAACATTTTCTTTGTTTAATGAATGAAGAAACCACTAGCAATAATTGAAAATTGAGACATTTAAGGATATTAAAAACCATATAGAAAATAAAACATTTTTTCTCTATTCAGAATTATAGGTTTTGTCATTACGTAAGGTAACATTGGTAGGTCTTTTATACAAAAATTTGAGAAAGCCCATTATACTTTGTAAGTTCATAAAGACATTGGAGTATTACTTTCTTTCTTATATTTACAATATTTATTAAAATACTTTTATATCCGACTAACATTTTTTATGTGATTTTGAAAACGGTTTGAAAATGCACTGCTGGTGCACTTTCTCAAAAAATTGGGTCGTCCCCTGTCACTCAAAGAGAACATTTGACATCTGGCTCCGCCTACATGTAACTAGCCTTTGACATCTGACCCAGCCCATTGATCAATCTAGATATGACATATTTATTAAATTTGATAAAATAACAACAAACATGAATTATATATTCATGTAAAAATTGAATGAACAATTATTCAAGATGAATTTGTCAAAAACAGATGGATGAATAGATGCCATTGAAAATGCAATACGTCAATTTAAAAAAAACGTTTTCCAGCAATCAGCGGTTAAAGTCTATGACGTCACTGTTTGCACGTGGAGCATCGTCTTTATTACGTTGCAAAGTAAAGTCGACGTAAAATACTGTATTGAAACAAAAATAATGTAAATGCAAGTATTTTCAAATAAATGTAAAAAAGGCCTGAAAATTCTGTCATAAAAACCATTTTCTGACATTACAAAGTACTGTGTTTTGGGTTATAAATGGGGAGTGCAATTCCACGCAATGATTATCTAAAGTCTAAATGATAACCTTTGATCCCTACATACCTATATAATGGAAATGGGTTTATTAACTATGGACTAAGGCTTTAAAGATCTTCCTTACAAGTACGAAAACGTCCTTTATACTCAAGTTACAAAGAAATAATAAAGTCAACAAATTAAAGTTTATTGAATTAAATATTTAAGAACAATACAGTAAAATTTAACTTTTGGCTAGACGAATATTTCTTTAAGAATATATATATATATATATATATATATATATATATATATATATATATATATATATATATATATATATATATATAAATATATATATATATATATATATATATATATATATATATATATACTTAAACTTGCAAAAGTGTTGGGTCTCGCATATAAGACCTAAATATTGGGACCACACAGAAATACTGTAGTTAGATGAACAATAAGTTCAGAAACTAACCATCTTATGATGCAACAACACATGTATAGCTATGTATAAAAGTTTTTTCTATTGCTTATTTGACTACCAGTCATGTCTTTTTAAACCCAATTTTTGGGTCGAACCCAATAAATTTATCAAAATTTATTGGGCCATGTAAGAGAAGGCCCAATAAAGTATACACCATATACAATATAGTTGGGACCCCATATACAATATAGTTGGGACCCCCTTGTTAAAGACCCAATATTTTATATAACATCATCCAATTAAAAATATCATGTGTAGGACAACTATGGCATGTATTGCACAAAAAATGGAATTTACATTAATGTCTTCAATTATACATGTATATAAATATTTTTTTCAGAGAATTTACAAAATATTACACCTCATTTGAATATATCGCGAAAATTGGTTATAATGTATGTTAAATGACTGGCTATCTTCTATTTGAACAAAATCATTTGATAATAGAGTCCACAATGGTCATTTATACGTTTTTTTGTTTACAGTAAAAGTGACCATCAGATGTTGGGTCGGATGACCTGGTACAAACTTTAGTCTACCCCACCTAGGGACCTTTCACACCATATTTGTTTCCAATAGGCCAAGTGGTTTCAGAGATAATGATTACAGTTTATGCACAGATGCCTGTTTCACTACACTATAAGCTCAG